>BGPR01044558.1:0-12577 GCA_013235015.1 Araneus ventricosus | reverse complement strand
TCATTGCTTCGTTCAGTTGCACGTATTGCTTGCCTCTTAAACATCTGAATGCTTTGTGATGATAACTTACTATCATCATAAGTAAGAAAGTTGGTTTCCAGGAAAGGCAAGCATAGTCAAATTTACTGCCGCATCCATGGAACTGATTTATGATGTAGCTTTTGGGAAATCACAAGAACCACATGGATGCAGTTTTCTGATCATAACAAAACCTTTGAATAGAATTTGGCACAGTAGCATGTAATTTCAAACTAATACGACTTCGATTTCCGGTTTTCATTACGATTCTCGTATTTTAGAGCATGGAGTAGAAAGGTGTTATAATCACTTCTCTAGCTCTCTCAGGAACGTTTTCACCACAGGGGATTCCCACAACCACTCTTCAACTTAGCCGTCAACATTATTCTTAGACCTGGCACTGTCATTTAGCGCAATATTTCATGGCACCACCAGCCAAGACAAACGCTTCAATCCACGTTCAGTCGTTGAAACGCTTCAAAATATTTATCCCAGTTACAGCTCTGTTTCGTCGACTATGAATAAAACTATCCACCACAAATAAATTGGCATTCTTCCTTTAAAGAAACGGCGTATGCCATATAAGACAAATACAAATACAGGTTGGTCAAAATTATCTTTAACTTTAGACTTCATAATTTTAAAATTACACTAGATAATAACAAACGGTTTTCAACGTATGACAAATGAAGCAAAGTTTATTATCAGATGAAACAGATTTGATGAAAGAATCTGAAAATATGGATGCTACAGGAGAAAGCTGAGTGTGTTCGGTCCTTAGAGACAAGGTCAATACCCAAGTGCAACGTTGGCGTTTGAAAGAGATGGAGACCCGTCCCCTGTTTATGGAGAATACTACCTGTTTTCAAATGACATATGCAAGCCAGATAGTTGGTCGGGATGGGTGGTTTCCCTTCCGTACTGTGTCAGAGAAGTTTTGTTACATTTTGGGTATCGTACTTTTGTCTCTATAAACTCAACACATTACTGAGCTTTCTCCTGAGTGTGGCATCCATTTTCTTCAAATCTACGTCACCTGGAATACCTTAGGTTAACTTGCCGCATGTTGGAAAAAAGGGTTTGTTATTATCTAGTACAGTTTGAGATTATTAAAGTCTTAAGATAACAAGATAATTCATGTTTCTACTGGCCAATAGCCAATTCCCTAGGTTTCCTGAACCACAAGCACCTAGGGGTTATTACTAGATGCTAAATTAACCTGTAGGGGTATCAAAGATACCGTCAAAAATGTCCAAACAAGCAGTATTCATCTAGGTCGATCATGGTTCGCAGAGAGTGCTTGGTCAAGCACAAGCGGTAGCTCTATAAATCAATGCCTGCTGTCCCTCCCATTTCCAGAATTAGCCATTGTAGAGATTTAAAGAGTTGAGGATAAAAGAAAAAAAATTCCCTTGATTTTACTGTCAAATGTTTGATCTTGCATAATCTTAAAGTAAATCTGTTAAAGATAATATCAAAGAGATGTTTCGCTCAGATTCTTCCAAACTTCGTCAGATTCACCAGTATTGAACTTTTCGGTCTCCTGATTATGATTTTTACTCACCAGCTCCCAAATTACGAAGCAGCTCAATTTTTTGAGCTCTTCCATTTTCTTCCCAGTTTTAGAAAACCTGTCTACTCTTAATATAAAGCCCAATTTTTAAAATTATTTAAAATGTTTTTCAAACTTACATTTTTTGTATAAAACACAGGGAAAAAACTTTAAAAAGCTCTATTTTGTTTTAAGTATGGTTTATGGTTTAAAAAACTATTTGTTACCAATTTATTAATACTGGACTTCAATTAAAGAATTTCTTTGATAAAATTCTATAATGTCAAACGCATATAGATTTTAATAAACTTCTGATTAAGATTTCCACTGCAACATTATGCAAATATGGTATTCTCAACCCGTACAAACAAGAATTCGTGCAGCCTCAAGTAGAAAAAATCAATTTATTTTTATTTTTATCAACAGACTATTAATCTATTTATATAAAGTAGTTTAATAAAATTTTCAATATGTTTACTTAACAGCAGCAACAATGGGCATTAGAGCTTCAGTCTTACTCTCAACATTTAGAGACAAAATTGGTTATGCTACTTAAAAGTCCCAACACTGGAGCCTTTAAGGGGTAACTGAGTTCTGAAATCTAAACGACATACTTAATCATCTAATTATTCTAACATACTCAAAACACAGCGTTGCAGTTATTTATAAGAAATCTTATTTATTACCTTTTATCTAACTTCTTTTCTAAATTAAAGGGTGCTTTCTTTGTAGATTTGACACACATTACATTCACTTTCACTAACTAAAACCTTTACTTTTGCAGCCCATTTCTCTTGAGCAAAGATTTTTTCATTAGATCAAACTCCCCTTTGAAGGAACTGTCCTTCCAGGAGACAAAAAAATTATCCTTTTATCCCATTTCTTATGTTAGCTTAAAGTTATATTTAAGTCGTAGCTCTGATGTGAGTAGCGCAAGGGTTTTGTTAGATCCCAAGCAATAAAACTAACTCCGTTGCTGCCCTTCGCATTGACAGACAAATGGAGAACAGCAGCAGGCTATTTTGTCCATCTCCATGTTCCTGCTAATTTATCAAGTGCCCTCTTTTATTAAATGCTCTTATATACTGTAAACTTAAAGGGTACTCTCTTATATTTGAATTTCATTTTACAATGGAGTACTTTTAAAATTTTCCAAATTTTTACTAGTGAGGAATTAAATATATACGTTATGAAATTATCATATATGATAAGAGTCCTGATGTTGTGTATACATTTATCAAAAGTACAGAAATCCAGTGTGATAGCACTTGGACTATTATCTCAGGGATTTTTCTTGTAAATTTGATTTTATAATTAGTTTTTTGACGGTTGCTTAACTGAGTAAAGCATTAAACTAAAATCTTTTATTTGGGATCATGTATAAAAAATTCCTATCTTCTCCACTTGTACTCATAGCAAACTTTTTTTTATTTATTATACATTTCTGCATATACCTTTTCTGAGAATTCATTAATTTTTTAAGACGACGTTTTTTATTTTATTTTAATATTTTGTAATTCTAACTAAAACCTTATGAATTATTTGCCATTTTATACATACACACTCAGAAGAAACTCAGTTACAAAGGGCATTTCTGCGTGAACGTGAACTCACAAGAACAAAGCTGTAAACAGTAAACTCTAAAAAATACTACAGAAGTAGTATATTTGTATTTCAAGATTCTAAGAAACAGTAGCTTTTCAAGGTTAATAATTTATTTTAAAGTGATCTTCCCAGAGTAAAGGTGAGAACTACTTGGAGTTTGTGTGTGTGTTTCCAAAATCTACTTTTTATGCACGTAAACCATCTCTATAATCATTTCCAGGTCAGAGCCAATATGAACGGGAATGGAGACTATCAACAAAGGAGCGACGAAGCCACCTATAGCAGATACTACAACTAGAACGATGTCTGCTTGCTGTACATAGGGTTTTCGACCTTCCTCTCATTCCGACATTCGGATGATGATGAAGAAGGTAATTTTGGAGATACAATAGCGTGTATTTCACAAGCATAAATAAAATATTTAATTTTCGTAATTGTAAGTTCATTTCAAGTACAGTTAATAAAGGATATCAACAAAAGACAAAGAGACGCTTATGGAATGTGATACACTCAGGAACGATGTTTGCTGCATACACAAGGTTTTCGACCTTCCCTCTCTCATTTCCGTTAACGTTGGATGACGATGAAGAAGAAGGTAATTTGTAGAGATGAAATAACTGTAAGATATATTTTACTTAGCACTTAAAGAAAATATTTAATTTTTCTAAGTGTAAATTCATTTCAGAACTACCCCGTTAATACAAAACCCAACAGCCTCTAAAGGAGATTTTCTTTCACAGTATACGGATGCCAAATTTAGTTTCCAGTTCAAGGCACTATAAGAAAACCAGAAGTGAGTCATATAAATCCTAAATGACAAATATCGATGGTATCAGGTCTGGAAACTTCACTGACAGAGAAAAACTCACGAAATCATACCATCAGGTAAAACAGACCTTTCCTAGTATAAAATATTTATGGAATAAATGATATGATAGACGAGCAGCCGCAAAATAATTAAGAATTGTGAGCGGTATATATAAAACCGTTGTATAATAATAATTATCTGACCGATTAACTAGTATAGTTAGATATTGAGTTAGGAAAAATTATTCCATCAATACCCACAAAATTGAAGTGAAAAAGAGTAGTCTTACCGATCCTTTCAATCAAATCCTCAACGCATCAAAATCTAATCCATGGTATCAATCGCAATTAATTTTATCAAAACATATACAAAATTTATTAGGTATTCCAGTTTTTTTTTTACTGAATGTTTATTTTCTTTTCAACTCCCATTTTATTTCGTTTTCCTTGATCTGGAGTACTTCCATGCTTAGAATTTGTAGTCTTGGCAATTTAACTTTACAGAAAATTATGATCCCAAAATCACGTCTTTCTGTTATATTTAGGAACTTAGGTGATATTTATAAAATGTATTTTCTCTCAAAATTTGATTTTACCTTCTTCAGGAGTGATCTATTTTACAACACCATGAGATAATTCTTTCCAAGAATGTAGGAGGTCAAGAATAGAAGAGATTTTAATTTAGATTTCAAAAGTTCAAAGAGAATTCAAGAAAATTGTTTTAAACTGCACTTAAATGTACCGCATTGAGATTTAGCCAAGTTTTCCAAAATAAGATTCTGGGCTAACAAATTCAGCAGGGAATTCAATCCACATTACTAGAGATTGTGATTAGAATAATATTAAGTTGAAATTAAACTATGGCATCGTTGAGACTAAAACACGAAATACAGTAGAATCCAGAGATTAGAACTAAGGCAATTGGCAATACACTCTTTGGTTCAGGGGAATTCGGATGTCCAAGGAGATTCTATGCAGGCTCTCTTGATACCATACCAAATGCAGTAGTGTATTGACACTGGGTGCCTCTGTGAAGCGTGGAAGAGCACGCAGCGATTTTTTGAAACTTTGGTCAAATACTCTTGGGACCTAAGGATAGGAACCAAAGGTCCTCTTCCCCTCCCCGGCAGAATTTCAGAAAGTCAAACTATGGAAATGATCAGGGGTGGGGAGTAGGGTGGGTTTCTGATTTTATCAGCAAATTTTCCTTCCAGATTTCCAAGGAAAATCCAGGAATATAATCCACAGGATTCCCTGGAACCATCAAAATTTGAAAAAATCTAAAAATTAGCTATTTTTAATTGATATCAATAATAATTAATAATAATTACACAAAACAAGGATATTCATTAATTCCAAAATTTATACTCCTTTATATATTGAGTTAGAAATTACAAATAATATATAGAAAATTATTCTTTTTTAAAGTATGATTTAAGAAAACATACGCAATTTATGCTTTTATCATTCAGCCTAGTTCGTAGTTTTGTTATGAACAACTCGGCAGCAGAAAATGCCTGTCAGCTTCAGCTGATGTTGTAGAAATTGTTTTCAAAGCCTCACCCAGTTTTATAATTTTTGATGTTCGATTTTCAGATGAGTAAAATAACTGCAATTCTTGTTTCATTATCTTGCTCAAGTTAGATCTCTTGCTAGTTGAGCAACGTAGGGCCTTTGTCTTCTAAACGACAGCGTTTTCTAATTTTACTTACAACGTTAAAAATTTCTCTTCCAAAGTTTCCAGGCTCTCTTCTTCTGAGTGCAAAGAGTTGGACAGTGATTCGTCTTTCTCGCAGAAAAGCCTTGTTACATTTATTTTAGCTTGTTGAATCAAAGAATTTTTATTTCGTAAATATGAAAGATCAGCAGTAACTGCAGAAGCACACGCATCACACTTTCTCCAAAAATTTAGATATTGCATTAATTTTACTAAAATAACATTGAGTTTCTGACTAATTCTTTGAACCAGAGAATATTTCATATTCTTAGCAAATTCTGAGTTTTAATGGTTCAACTCTCCAATAATGATAGCAAATACTCCTTTTGCAGTTACCAAAATCGTGTTTCGACTGCTTAGTTTTTCTAGGCAGTTTTTACTGGCTTCAATACTGCTACATTAGCAGTCAAACTTTCAAATTCTACATTAGACAAAATTTGCTGTTATTTAATATGCTTTTAATAATGTTAATAATGCTTTTGAAATTGCTGATTTTGATCTCTAAAAATCTATCGAGCATTGCCAATAAACTGTTCCAGCGTGTTTCGGTGTCTAAACGAACCATCTTTTCACAGCCAAACTCTACTTTAACATAATTTTGTAGAATATCATTTTTGAGATGTGATTTTCTGAATAATTTTACAATTTTTTTGTTCCCTGGAATTCCGGGAAACCAAGTATAATTCCCGGGAAGCATAATACCAACCTTTACAGGAATAGGGGCAATGTAGAAATTTCGAGCATGCTGATTGGTTGTTTCAGTAGCGTCACGTATAATGTCATAGTTTTATAAAAATAATTTTTTTGGAATTTCATCCATCCTTCTCTTAAATTGTTCAGTATTTTTTTATGTAAATTTATTTGAATAAATTATCTCTTTAGTTACCAAGTACTTTTAACCTTAGAATAGAAAAGTATATCATTAATAAAAGAATCAAGCATTTTTTGAAAATAAATTATAATTTCTTAAAGTCATTGATAAAATATTTGTGAAAAATTTTAAGTAATTTCTTGTTATTGAAGTATTAATAAAAAATGTATAAGAAATACAAAAGTTTAAAAAGTATCACCTTTTTTTGTTTTTCTTTTGAAACCTCTCCTTAATTATCAGGGCTCTCTTTTCAATTTTAATAATGAGCAGTAGTTTGAAACTTGCATACAGATACTATAAATATTATATATGTACGAGAGAGAAAGAGTGACCATGTGTAAGTGATAAGTTTCAGTTAAGGAATAAAAAAGGACTGAAAAGAATTCATAAAGTTTTCAGATAAATGGAAAAAATGTTTAGTTATTAATTATATCCCTTTCTCCAAAACGAAGTCTAATTAAATTACTTCCTTTTTCATTACTTAAATTGCAATATCAGGAAGAAATAGGAAAAAAAGTTTGACAAATTGAAAAGTCAGAAATTATAAAATGATTGACATTGCAAAATGTTTACATTGAAAGTTAATAGATTTCAATTTAAATTCGAATGAAAGACTGCGTTTTAATTTAAAAAGAAAATTATAGATAATTAATTAAAAACAGCAGTTATCATATTTTGATCAGAGATGGCGCCACTATTTATTTTGTTTCATACTCATTATTTCAAGCCATTCTGTCAAGCTCAAATTTGTTGTAGAAAGATTGAAATTCATTGGAAATAACAAAGGTATTTTCGTTAGTAAAATTCGTTTAAAAAATCATATTCTTAGGTGTTAATTCGTATTCATCAGAGGATAAACTTTAAATGTACTTTGATCAACACTATAAGGCAACTGGACAGTAAATCTATGACATCATACGTGACGCTGCTGAAACAACCAATTAGCACGCTCGAAATTTCTCCATTATCCCTATTCCTGTAAAAGTTGGTATTATGCTCCCGGGAATACAAAATGTTTGAAAATCTTACTATTTCCCGGAAAGAAACCCTGGTGGGGAGTTTAAATAAGAAAATATTTATGGCTAAGGTTTTATTGCTTTAATCACTTCATTTAGGGTCCAATATGGCTATCCGTCCGGCTATGTGAGCGTTGGATGCTGGGAGGGAAACTGAAATAAAGTGGGGTGTTTTGTTAGTTTTTCCTACATTACTCCAAAATTACACATTCAATGTTAAAACTGGTTTAGATGAAAGTTGCAGAGCATAAAGTCCCAAATGACTGGTTCAGATTCAGATGGGTTAGTACTGGAGCGGAATATGGGCTGATCTGACGATACAGCAAACATTAATGTGATCCCTAAAAAGCACCGGTGGTCTTAGTCACGGACATGGTATTTCGGACAGCACTTCAACTTAAGCGAATCCTCACAATCCCTATGTTACTACTGTTTCACAGCAAGCAGACTTCTGCGGATTGTCATTCACCATTTCTGAGCATCACGCCTACCCCAGAGATTCAAGAATACTGAGTGATAACGAAGATTTTCAAAAGCTTGTGGGCTGGTTTGAGTCTTACCTGAGTCTTGAGTCATTTCCTGTCTCAGATTTTGTGATGTCCATCAATACTGGCATTCTGGGAGCCGAAACATTAAACTGCTACAGAGCTTTTGAATGTGGAAATTTTTCGACTAGCTATATAACAGGTAAAATCTTCGAAGATGTCAACTTTTTAAGAAAAAATAGAGTGACGCCACTCCGAGGACTTAAATCCAAAGTAAAAATCGAAAATGAAGAGATTCCCGTGAATCCGGTAACACTTTCACGCAGAATCGCTCTCCTGAAGAAATCAGACACAGAGTTGCAGAATTACTTTTCTTATGAATTAGGCACCTTATTCATTGACTCTCTTCAATGAATGGGACATAAGAAAAAGTTCCAAATCATTTTTTTTATATTTTATTCACTCCAATAAATGACGAAATCAACTTTAAAGATTCAACCTAAGTTATTGATGTAGATTCATGCTGCATCGAGTAATTTGCAAGAACGGTCAGGATCAAGAGAATTTTACTGAATTTCCCGGATAATCCAAATTCTCCAGAATCCGAACAAAGCTCAACCCAATTAATTCGGATTCCCGGGGATCTATTGTAGTTGACTTATAAGATCTTAAAAAGATCGCTTCGCATATTAAATATTAGTAGCGAATAAGAAATTCGTACTTCTATTTGGAAAACTCGTGTTTAATGCTTTCTTTCTTTGGCTTCGATTAAACAAATTGAGTTTTAACATATAAATAACATAACACATTCAGATGTTACTTTAAGTCTGAAAGATAATTAACAACATGCATATTTTGTAAGAAATCAACGTCAGTTATAAAATTATCATTAAAATGATGATATTTCTCCAAAATTAACTTTAAAGAACATACAGAAACTATGAAGAATTATACATTGCATCCAGAACAGATTATCTGTTATTAAGCTCAAAATTATTTTAAATAATAACCAATAAATTAATTAATATTGTCTAACAATTTAAAAAATTTTAAGCAAACTAAAATATTGTCATTCTGATGAAAATATAAGGAAGGTGTTATCACATAGATTGAACTACTTGCTTGTAGATTTCAAGTAATTTTTGTTCTGAATTGTGTAGTTTATGAATGACTCAATTTTATATTATGTCTCTATAAATGCGTAATTATCTGCAAGGGAATAATAATAATGTGGTTAAATAATCATCTGAAAAGAAAAAGAACCTGATAAAGAATAGCAAGACTCTAAAAAAGTTCGAAAATTCCGGATTTTCGTGGAAAAATACATCTATAGAAAAGTCAAATGGTTTATATTGCCTTTTGGAATGAAATTAGCTATTTAGAAATAAAAATTATGTTTCTTGCACAAAAGTAAAGCTTTCGTCCTTCTTTTTTGTGGCCTAATCACATTGATTTCATTTTAGAGCCGACTAGTCGCGGGTTGATTCCACCAAAGAATGGGCGTTTATGTTGGCCTAGGGCCCTTTAAATCTGTCGTGGGTCAAATGTCCTTCAGTTGTGGTGTGGAAGTGTGGATAGGAGTTGCCGGCTCAGTTGCAATCCTCGCCATCTGACTGTCACATGAAATTAAGAGATCCAATGCAAAATAGACCTTGTTAATCTTCAAAATGGTGTGTTAACCTAACTAATTAAGGCATAACTTATTCGACCCATCCGAAGCCGTACGGTGAAAACTGACGAGACGCTACAAAGCAAACCCACTCATCATACCAATACAATTTGATGCATGCCGATGCCGGAAACCTGCAGCTTATTATTATTACCCGGCAGTTTATTATTATTACCCAGCAGTTTATACTAAATTTGAATCTTTGGAAAGTTATCATCGGAATGAAATTTAAATTATGTATTTAATTTATAAGTATAAGTGAGTATTCAGTATATTAAACCTTTAAATTCAGAAGATCAACACCAAATTCTCATAACTGGGTCTTTGAGACTCAAGCCTAAGGTATTCGAGATATCCAAAAATTAGAAAAAATCCCAATTCGCTGGGAGAGTTTAAAGGAAAAGAATTCTATTAGTACAAAATGTGCAACTTTTGTCAGTTCTACGGACATACCACGAAGGATTGCTATTATTCAACCCGAAGCTGCGGGAATTGTGCGGGATGTCATGTAATATCTCTACTCAGATTGTCAAATCATCTACATGCTTTGTGTCAACTGTTTCTGCCATAATTTGAACAAGGGTGCATCATTTCCAACATCCCACTCAACGAGAGACAGCGCATTTAAATGTCTTATTAGTGTAATTGACAAATATAGAAAATCACGTGACAACTTTTAAAATTCATGTTTTATTATTGTATCACTTCTAAAATAATATAGGGTTAATCCTAGTTAGTTCAGTGAATATTGGAAGGATTGAATACAATTCAATGTATTCAATTCTGTCTCTTTAAAATTTTATTTATGCAATATGTTTTAGCAATACACACTTTCGTCTCTTAATCTACTTTAAAGACATCGTAATTATTCTCTTTCCTTTGTTCCAATGGTGGTATTAAACATAAAGAATCGGGTATAATTAGCCTCGTCCGTATCGTGAACTAATCTATAAAATTTAAATCATTTTTATCCTGAAACAATTTAATCACCCTGGAAAATTTTGACTAAACCGCGTATATAATCCTTTTTTTTAGTTTGTTTTAGTAAAACATATTCATATTTCTCTCAATTTCACATTTTTTAAAATAATTTTTTGATAAAATTATAGCAATTTCTAAAATAAAAAGTACAGTACAATATTTGTTTAATATAATCAACCTATAGCTAATTAATCTATTAATTCCTTAAACGTTATGTGTAAATAAGCAAAAACCACTTATTCAAAAATGTAAATATTGTTATGAGACTACGTACTCTTTCTCCCAGATTATCTATAAGTAATCTATCAGTTCCTATTCAGTGTTATAATAGAAGTTCAAATTTAACGTTAAAGTTAAAAAAATATTAAGTGTAACTCAATTAATAATGTGAAACATCTTGGTATTTTAAGCTTAATGTTATGTCTTTGTATACTTTTGTAAGTGTTAATGTTTAGGTTTTATCGTTAGTGTTTACGTTTATCAAAATGTTTTATGTATTTCTACATTTCTCATATTACTAATAATAAACATTTAAGAACATCAAATTAGTATTGTATTCAAATTATCAGTGCTCCATATATATGAGAGAGGCCGTCTGTGAAACGAAATCACATCTATGTAACTATTGTACTCAATGTGTGGTTTTTTTTGGGGGGGGAATCAATAAAGATTCTACTGCCCACACCCACCCAAACTGCAAACCGGAGATCTTTATTTCTGGAGTCATGTGTGTGTCGTAGAGTAAAATAAAGTATATTCAACTTTCATAAATTTCAATATTAATGTTCGAAGATTCAAGTTTAAAAAATATCAATTTGTGCAAGATCCCCCTCTTCATTTAGCTTCTCTTAGAGAATACCGAAATTCAACTCGCTGCAAAGCCGATATCTCTCGGAATATGAATGGATTGAACTGGAATTTTTATATAAGGTGCCCTATATATTTGGTTTTGAAATTATGAAAGAAAATTTACGCTATACGTTTCTCAAATCCGCATTAAAAATTATTTACTATAAATTCTCATATTTCTTGTAATATTCAAAGTATTTAATTCAAATTTTAATACGGTGCTTCTTTTACATATTGTCAAGAATTTCTGTAAGTTTCCTCGAATTTGGTTGAAAACTCTGGATGTTATAAGCAAAAAACATACCGGCAAATTTAGGATTTTTTAAAGAAACTTTTATATCTTCCCGAATATTCTTGTTATTTTTACGAAAATGCATGTAATTATTATGTACATCAAACCAAAACATTGATGAAAATTTCAAATCGTTATCAGCTTTCTGTCAAACGGGATGAGCCAAAATAACTTTTCGTCTTCCTCACTTTCTGGTCGCCCCCTTAATGCCATCGTGACCAAATCTTTACTGTAAAATATGAATCTTGACAAGTGTACTCCCGATTATCTTCAACTGATTACGGACCATTTTATCCATATTAAGTCCTAATTATTCGCATCTTAAAAATCGTCCTTAACATTTCGCACCAGTGTATATGATTTCAATTCACTCTACATATATCTAAGTAATATAGGGTCTAAACTAAACATACCATTCATGCTACTCTCTGAGAATTGATAAATAATAAAATTAAAACATCCAGTGTACTAGTCACCTAAAAAGGTTCTCTCGCCTTAAATCAAATCTTGAAAAACTGCCATTTTCTTTATCTTCAAAAACGTTCCTTGAAAATGCTTACTGACAGAAGAAAACGCATGAAGAATAACGCGTTCAAGGCGTGATTCCAAATATCTTCTGAATATATAGGCATGTTCCGAAAATGTAATGTGTCTGGTCTGAATGCACGTATCCTTGCTTTGTCTTGTAGTATTAAATTATATCAAATGGATTACC
>BGPR01044555.1:0-12579 GCA_013235015.1 Araneus ventricosus | reverse complement strand
CTATCTATCTATCTATCTATCTATCTATCTATCTATCTACCTATCTACCTATCTATCTATCTGCTGCTATCTAGCTGCTAGATAGATATATATTTCCCTAACTACTGCCCATATATAGAAGCCCATATATATACTGCCCATATATATATACTGACATAATATATAGAAGCATCTATATGCTAGCTATCTAGCTGCATGGCCCGGCGTTGCACGGGCAATCTTGAATAATGTGATATTCCCGGCGGAGAA
Source organism: Araneus ventricosus (assembly GCA_013235015.1). NCBI lineage: Eukaryota > Metazoa > Arthropoda > Arachnida > Araneae > Araneidae > Araneus > Araneus ventricosus. Next base: position 12,330 of record BGPR01044555.1, on the reverse strand, counting down.
AAGTGAGATCACGTGAGGCCTTGGGATCCATATTTTTTCATATGCCCGGCTCCGTTTTTTTTTCAATAAATATTTTCATTTACTTTCCCCAACAAATGTAAATATTCTTTCAAATCTAGTCTTTTTAGTACTAATTTTCTTATGCCCGCCTGCGGTTTATTTTTTATTTTCGCTGTCGCTATATTTTTATTGTCGCTAACGTAAACGTTATGTTCCCCCCAAACATTTCCTTTGAATCCTATATTGTTTAATTAAAATTTTTAATTACCTTATAGTTGAAAATAGTAATAGTTACCTTATAGTAAAAATAGTAGAAAACCACTGAAGAATTACGCGTTTCTTATAAAACTAACGCAGTGTGTTTTTCTGATTCTACCAGTAACTACTGGCGAGAGAAGCTTTTCGAAGCTGAAAATGATTAAAACATATCTGAGATATAGTATGTCGCAGGAGCGGAGCGACTAGTTGCTTTGTCAACCATATCAATGTAACGGGACCTTCAGTAGAACATTGATATTAAGAATATTATGAAAAATTTTACAGATGAAAAGGCAAGAAAAGTGACCATGTGAAGAGACTTTATAATACTGTGTAAAAACTCATATATTTTTTAAAAAAAGTAATTACATTATTCTAGTTTCTGTAAGACTTCCTTATAATCTTAAATATTTCTGAAATTAAATTTCTGATTAGAACATTATTAAGTCATATTTGTAACTATAACATGCATTTATAAGTACAATTTTGTTGGACAATTAAAATAGATACAATATAGAATTTAAAAAAAATAACGTTGGTTTGGGGCGCCAAATTGTTGTTTTGCCCGGTTGGTAAAATTACGTCTCGCCGCCTCTGTCCAGTAACATCCTTTTTAAGTGTATATACCCACTTATTCCCCAACACATTCTTATTTTTGGGTCTAGGGACAATCTCATAAACATCTCGGGTTTTAAAATTTCAATCTCTTCTTTCGTCGCACTACACAAATTTGCCCTTTCGTGTACATTTTGAGATTCCTTAAAATTATTAGGGATTTTAATATCTACCAAATGAGCTTCACTATCCGATATATCCTCAACATCTGTTGAAAATTCATCTGATTGATTTCCAATTGCATTTGGTTCATTATGATTTAAAATTAATTTAGGTGAAAAGTCAAACTTATCTGGGTTATCTGGGTTCTGGATCCCTTACTTTCACAGCATTTCTCAACATTCTTACTTCTTAATCTTACTTTTGCCTCAGGATAATAATAAACATCTATCCTTCTTTTAGTTTTACCTTTCTGTCTAGTTACACAAACTAGTTTCCAATCGCGCTCAGTTTTGTCTGAAGGTTTAGGAAGGTATTGGAGTTTCATTACTTGAAAACTCAAAATCTGAAAGAGAATCAATCATCTTAAATTTGTTATCTTTCATTTGAACATTAGAATTGACTCCCAATATGCATTCATTAAACTTTACGTGTTTAGTTTCAGTTACTTCTCCACTTTGGGGAAAGAAAATTCTATATCCTAGAGTATTTAGTGCATAGCCTATCATTATACCTTTCTGAGCATTAGTCTCTAATTTATTTCTATAACGTTTCTGCATGAAAATATAAGCTACACAATCTATCCTTTTAAAATGTCTAACAGAAAATTTCTTATCACTCCAAACATTTAACGGAGCTTTTCCTTTCAAAGCTTTATGGGGAAATCTATTTCTAAGATAATTTTGAGTATTTACAAATTCAGCCCATAAATTCTTGGGAAGTTTACTTTCATGTAAAAGGGCTCTAACCCCGTCTATTATTGTTCAATTATATAGCTCAACAACACTATTAATCTCTGGTGAGTAAGTGTTAGTACGCTCAATTTTAATACCTTCGTCTATCAGATACTGTTCAAAATAATCTGCACTAAATTCTGTGCCATTATCTGATCTAACCCTTTTGATTTTTCTATTAGTTAATCTCTCCATTGCTTGTTTATATGCCTTAAAACACTCAAAAGCTTCATTTTTGAGTTTCAAAAAATACACTACTGAATATCGAGAATAATCATCATTAATACTATAAAAATATTCAGCACCACCTAAAGATTTAATGGGAGCAAGCCCTCATATATCCATATGCACAAGTTCTAAGACATATTGAGTTCTAATTTTATCAATATTAGGAAATTAATGACCTACTACTTTTATTTAAATAACAAGTATCACATTTATCAACATTTCCCTTTAAATTTTCACGTCTATAAACATTATTACTTCTGGAAAAATCTTTCAAACCTTGCATATTTAAATGACCAAATCAAGCATGCCTCAATTCAATATTATTTTTATCAGAAATATAAGCAGCACTGTCATTTTGCATTTTTATTACATTAGCTTTTATTACATTATTATATAGAACTTGTCAACTAATAGAACAGTTAAAAATAATCTATTCCTAGTAGTTTTTATAATCATTTTTAAATTTTTTTACAAAGATACTAAAATGTGCCAAATAAAATTTTCTTAAAGAAATTAAATTTCTCACCATTTGTGGTGCATACAATACATTTTTAAACAATAAAGAAACCTTATCAGAATCATCCATTATTTCAAGATTAACATCACCTATACCAAGGATATTTGTAGTACCTTCAGCAGTTGCAACAGAGTCTATCACAAACTCTGTGTCCATGGATTGAGTCTAATATGCAGATGCATGAAGAGCTGCATGATTGGAATGTTCACCTTTCTTGAAGCCAGGCGGCTTACGTTGTTGATGAGTAGGAATCTTATTGGCATTCTTGAATTTCTAACAGTTTTTTTTAACAACGGTTCCACAAGAAAAACACTTCCTCCTTTCTTTGAAATCGTTCGCAGAAATCTTCTTTTCCGAAACATCACTTGCTATGAAGAAAACAGCAGATTCTTTGGGCCTTGCATAAGATTTCTCACGGTCAGATTTTCGAACATTTAATGAAGTGAAAGTTTTGTCATCTAATTGGTCTTGGCAGGTTAGTTAACATCTGGAAAGCAATCTCATCTTCTGGTATAACTTTTCCAGCATTTTCAAGATCTTTTGAAGCTTGGGAAATCTTTCTTATATAACTGCTGATAGTATCCGATGGAAAACACAAAATATGCAAAAACTTTATCTTCAAAGCTCCAATTCTTGGTTTGCTCCTGGGCTCAAAAACAATTTCAAATTCCTGCAAAGCAGCAGCAGGAGCATCTATATTATAAACATTACTTTTCAAGTTTTCATCAATACTTAAGCAAATAGTGGAGAGAGCCTTTGCCTTCCTTAATTCAAACTTCTGTTTATCAGCTTTTATAGCTTCAGCATCCAAAACAGATTTTTGCTTGTCCACAAATTCTATTAATCCCAAGTTGAGAATTTGCATTTTTATGTTGAACTTACATTGCTTATAATTATCACCGTTCCGCTTCTCAAAGTTGCAACTCTTTACAAAAACCATTTTCGTTTTTAAAAAAACAAGGAAGCAAAGTTCAAAACCAGCCTATAAATTGCTGCAGGATTTCATACAGCAACCAGGCTCTGCTACCAAGTGTTGGAATTTATATATTAAGCTTAAATAGTGGATCATCAGTTGCTGTAAGACAATAATTAATCCATTTTTATTAAAACTAACTTTTATTTCTTGCTAGAAATAAAATTAAAAATGATAAAAACAAACATTCCTCTCTCCATACGTTTACATCCTTAATCCATCATGCTAACCAGTTAAGCAACACAACTACATTGCAACTAACTTAAAGAATCTAACATACCATCTTGTATAGTCAGATAGAACATGTGTCAAAACCTGATTGTCTGTGATGTCATAGCTGGTTATGATGTCATAGGAAATGTACACGCCCATATTATGACATCGCTAACATAAACAAACAAGGTCAATACAAGCCAATCATTCAAATGTAAACAAAGATTTACAAATAAATATTTTGATGTTTTTATATCATGAAAAACTGCAAATAAACTAACACATGCTTCTCAGTATTAGCAGAAATATTCTTATCAAATTTGTCAAAATCCTGTTTATAAAAAAATCAAAAACAACAAAACATGGCTATTTCATTTGAAAAGGAATATTTAAAAATTGTGAGAAATGTTTTTTTTAACATTTTTAGTATAAAGAAAAAAAGTAATTCATTTCGAAAATCGTGATAATACAGACGTCAAATTCAAATGCATGGGGGAGGTTAAGAAGTCAGGAAATATTTTTGAATCAATAATTTAACAACGAAATTGGAATATTTGTCATGAACCCAGAATTTCTATGGAGTATGAAATAAATCTATACCTCTAGATGATACTGCAAATAGTGAAGCGAAACGATACACAGGATATGAAGTTAGGCTGAGTAACAGCTTATAAATGTTCTATGTATTGTCATTAATTCTAGTAAGAAAGATTGCGAGGGAAGGGGCGACACTCTGTCACACGAACAATCTCAAAGTTCATAGCAATAAGAAACATTTATGCGGCCACGAGAGATACGTGCCACGGGTGGCATCATTTAATATTATGAATGACGCTGTTAGACGTGAAACACTCTCTCTTTTTTCTTATTACCTTTAGAATACTCACAACTAAAGACGTCCCATGGTATGAGTCGGGAGATCTGGGTTACCAAGCATGTAGTTGAGATCGGCACAACTCTGCCAAATTAGTGAGAGTTTACATTTTTGGACATTCACAACAATGGATGGTGGCGTCCCAGTTCCCCACAAATCCATATAGCAGTGCCTAAAGATCACTGTGAATTATCCTCAAGGAATATATGTATGAATCGCAAAGCATACAAGAAATGAAAATCGCCGATAACACAATTCCCTAGATTTCGTTAACCCCTTAAGTCTCGCATTTTTTTTTTTATTTTGCTCTCTAACAAGTTGATCCCTCCTGTTTTGGAAAGGGTCTGTCGTTTTCATTCATCTAAGAAGGCATAGAATACTTGAGATGCTTATGGATTCTACATAATTTTTATGTCAAATTATAACCTAACTTATGATTAAATTTTAGTTTATAAGCCTAAAAACACGATAATTCGATGCACGCCAATAAGATGGGCGCGAGACTTAAGGGGTTAAGTGGGTGTTCAACAGCATAGAATAGATTTCATACACTATCAACACACATAACTGTCGTTTGCCGAATATAAAAAATCCATGAAACCTTTATAGCAGCCAAAAGTTACAGTGTGGTGGGGCTGCTCTGATGACTTCTTTACTGATCCTATTTCTTCGAGAATCTTTCAAAACAATTTCTGTCGTTGTTGAGCGTTGGAAGCTTAGTCCAGAATTAAAAACATGCTATTAACTCTATGAGCCCGACTGGAGAGAGAATTCGGTTGCCTCAAAGAACGGGGTAATTTTTCGGTCGTAGAAACAGAATGGGATCGTCCATCTCTTCAGCGCAATTTCAGGACGAGGGACGCCCTCTGCGTGGTCATTTATCAACAGTGAAAGGGCAAACATTAGTGGTCATTTGCGGTTAAAAGGAAAGACTTTAGGAAGCTCATGTCGCGAAACAGCGATAGGAAAATAACGAGTGAAGCAACATAAATGATTTTCATGAATTTTTATGAGAAATTTTTTCCTAATTTCATAAGTATAAACATGTTAATGATAAATATATGGGTGATATTATGAATTCATTACAATTGATTAATTTCCGTCCATAACTTTTTGTGTACTTCTTGCGTAATGTATCCAAATATAATTACTTTCTAAATGTATGACACAAAATGACTGACTAAAATCTTGACATAAAATGGAGATCAGTACTTTTTACAAGTCATCAGTATTGTAGTTCGCAATACTGTTAAGAGAGCAGTTTTGTTTATTAATATTTTCTTACTTTTTATAAGAATAATAATTTCATTTTCAGTGTATGATGGGCTTCCTTCTTAACAGAAACAAACCTTATAATGCTCGCATTTAAGCGCATTAGCTTATCTAGCTTTTCCCTTTTCTTCAACGAAATAATTTTGTTTTAACGCATTTTTTTTATTGAAATGCAAATAATTAAATTATGACTTTAAGTTAAAGTATCTTCTGCTTTGTTCACTACAAACTGTGCTAGACGTGCATAAATGAGAAATAAATTCTCATGAGAAATGATTCATGAGAAATAAATGAGATTAAAATTTTAGTTCTTCATTCATTTTTTTGCAAATTTTGAAATTTAAATACATTAAAATTCAAACACTTAATAAAACATACAAAAATCCATCCTGACGATATTCTGCAGAAGAAATATTACTACCTATAGATCAAATATTTATTTTATACATACATAGCGAAAAATTCTATTTCAGCCTATTAGATATTCCTGTATAATTCTGACAGCACATAAATATTTAAGCAGTGCTCCTTTTGTATTTTCTTCCCATTACTCTTTTTATACATTAATTTCATACTTTTATCTTGATGGATCTCTGCATAGTTTGGCGCAGCATGGTCAAATTTATGGCTCTTCCGCCACAAAACCAAACTCAAACTAACAGCACATAAAACTAGTTCACGAGTGAAATTCAATATTTTAAAATTAATTTAATAATTAATTTATGTTGAGTTAATATTACACGAATTGGCACGGATTTGGTATTTGCGCAACATTGGAAATTTTTAATAAATTATGCGTTTTTAATATGATACGATCATCATTATTTATTCTTCACCCACAAGTGTTTCTCAACCGATTTTTAATTTTTCAATTACTGACACAAACTTTTTAAAAATTAAAATTAAGTTTATCAAATTTAAATATATTTTTATATCTTGTTCATAAATTTTGTGCTTAATCCTCTATAGATGTCAATCACCAAATAATTTCAACTTTAAGTAATGGTCAGTATATTTCTCTAAAATGAGTCCCAAAAAGAGTCTTTAAAATCTTTTTCGAATATAGACAGGCTATTCATGTTTATTCAAGTATGTGTGCACGTCCCTGAAACCATAATTAGCTTTGTATTTTTATTGAAATAAATTTAATTTATTTTTCAAATAGTTCGTGAAAAGAAACGCACTTAGAGCACATTAAAAATTATCAAGTAATTTGATTATTTACAAAAACTATATTTTAAAAACAACATCTTCAAATTGCAAACTTATTTTTAAATATTAAAAACAGAAGGCAGCTGTTTTTGTTCTTATTTTTCTTGTAAAACGCTTAAGCTATGTATTATACGAACTTTGTGTCAAATTAACCTCGTTTGTGTGTATGTGAGGCACAGTTAAAGTTGCGTGTGTGGATAGCAAAATTATAAACACCGTTGTTGGAAAGGTTTAAAATTTCATTATAAAAATTTGTTAATTTGTAACGAAATATATTGATAGTTTAATATTTAAAAATAAATATCTAATTTTAAAATGCCGTGCGACAGTATAAAAGGTTAAAGACCGTAGCCTCTCTCCCCCCTGCGAATTTCGACTTCTGCGAAGCTAATGAAGCAAAGATAACACAAAGAGAATCTCCAAATAATTATGGAGTCTTAAAAAATTTATCTTCTGTTTTGCATTTAAAACAAAATTAAAACAAAAAAAGCGTTCCTGGTGAGAAAAATTATTACTATCTATAGCTCAAATGTTCCTCATGTTATTCATATAGAGCGAAAAAGAGACTAAGAGATTCTATTGTGCATATCTGACAGCATATCAAATTATCAGTTTACAAGCCAATTTTAATATATTCTAATTAATTTCGTAATTAGTATGTACTGAATTCAAAATAGCTCTTTCAGCAACTAGCATAACATCAGGAAATGTTTTTAAAAAATCTGATGTATCTCAAGCGTTTTCTAATTTTACAATCATTGAAACAATAATTGTTTTTCTAATTAAATTTAAAAATATCTCAAATTTAACTTTATTTCAATATCTTATTCAGATGTCTTGTTTGCAGTATTTAACTTATGTTTTTCAGCAGTTGATTTTAACAGTAATTAATGGTCACCGTATTTCCCTAAAATGTACAAATCATTTTGAGAAAAACAGTAATCGACAATTTTATGGAATCTAAATTATTTTGTTTGGTAAAATTTGCTTGTAGCAATACAAACAAGAACAATAAATGAGTAAGTAAATAAATTTACTTTTCAGAAAAAAAGTTGGCCTGAAAGATTTCTGTTCCAAAAAATATGTGAATTGATTAGTCAGTGTCAGTAAAAGAATTTTAAAAGGGTGAAAGAGTTTTCTTAAATTTTTTACTAAAATGAACATTTTTAATATCATTTGCATGAAGCAAGTTAAAAATTTCCTTATATAGATCATAATGAAATGTATAAAAAATATAAATTGGATTTATTTTTTTCTTCTCTGATAAAAATAATTTCATCCAGTAAGTAACTGTCCTTTCTTCCTTCTTTTGCTACGCTCCGACGGAATGACTTGACAAAACCGCATATCACTCGCTGTCAGAATTCCCTCCACCCCGCTGAGATAATCTGCGCGTGTGGCCTGGGAACTTTCTTACTCCTCTAAAATACTCACAACCGCCCCAAAACATCCGACCCCGTCCACTGTCGACTGGGACGCATTGGGGCTCCCTCGGGCTCATAGAGTTAAATAATTAATAGTATGAATGAAATTCTATTATGCATTTTATGAAAGTCCTGTATGCAGGATGGAGCAATAAAGTACACTGCCTCAACAGTTGAAGGGAAGTTTGTACTCAGTCGATGCCTCAAGCAATCTCGGCAATCTAAAATTCCAGATTGAACACTTCATGATTGACTTAAATTTGCCGAATTTTGACAATAAAACGAATTAAAAGACATAATAAGACATTAAAAACCGCTTGACCTTCAGAAAATCGAATTACTTAAGATAAGAGAACAAGTAAAAAAGATTTAATGTGTGTGATTATATGAATCTAGAGGGACAAAATCAGAGGAATCAGATCTAACGATAGAACGTCCTTGCATTTTTGTCTATTCATAAAACAAATGAGAATAATAATCATTAAAATTTCACTATTAATATTTAAATACTTTGAAAAGATAGTGGTTTATTTTTTTCATTCAGCTCTACGACAGAAATGTTTCTCAAATATCAAGTGAAATGCAGTATAATGAAAGAAATTGTAATTAAAACACTTGAATATTTTGTGATTTATAGAAAACACATGCACATAAGGCATGCGCTCTTTTATAGTTTTCATATTGTTTTTTGATTAGTAAGTTTTTTTAAATATTATAGTCGTTTAATATCATATTCTATAGAGAAAATTACTTGAAATTTCAGTAAAATGACTGATGCAAATTCAGATTTAGGTTGTAAGTAGTACATTACATAAATTAGTTTATATACTAGAGTGCTAATTATATATACAAAGAATTTCGCCTTAAATTTCAGTCAGAACTATTAAAAGAAAGTTTTGATAATCTCTCCCATGACACAGAAAGGTATACAGCTAAATTTTCTACAACATCGTTTTAAGCGTTTAGAATTTTTGATAATTTTTGTTATGTGAAATCTTAAAAATGTATGGTTTGGAGGACGCAACGAAACTAGAACTAGTAGTTAAGGACAGTATTAATTAAAATAATCCAATGCGTGCCTTTTGAAAAGTAATTTCTCTTTCCCTTTTATAATTGGAGTTCACTTGATATAGAACAGGGGTCCCCAACCTTTATTCCCTTGCGTACCCCTTCATTAATCTTTATATTTTCGCGTACCCCCTACTGATATGCAGTATCCGTATATGCAGAGAACTTTTTTTCGAATATAGATGGCGCCATGGCTCTTGAGTTTCTTTAAAAAATTTGATGATTACCTATTTTAACGGAAAGTTCGCGTAAGATTGTGATAGCGTGAGGACTTTTTTTTTCTCTTTTCTGAGCATGGGACAAATTTATTTTTATGGTGGATGTTATTATTTACAGCCAGACGGTTAATATTTTTAAATCAATCTTATTAGCCTTTTTATGTTTGTGTTTTCTTTTTCCTTTAAAATAATTGTTTTTAGATGTACAGATCTCCTTTCTTTTGTTGGGAAATTTCGGTCTAAGAGAAGCTATATTTAGCATAATGCAAGCTTCTTACAAAAAAAAATCCCAAATATTTTAAATCCATTTCGAATAAAGTCATTAGACCTTGATAAAGTAGACTAGAATGGATTCCTTGTTTGTTTAATTTGATTCCCCCTGAGTTTTTTGGCTTTCTTTGAATGATTTTGATTTCCATTGTTCTTTGTATGCAGCTGCAATTGCGCGCTACTCTATTGCGCATTGTATAAATTGTATTGTGTAAATTTTGTTGATTTTGTTTAAAGTTTAAGTTAAATTAATTATTTTTTTTAATTTATTCTACTTTTCCTAGTTGATTGTTTTTAAGCTTTATTGAAGAGGTATATTTAGTAAATAGCAAGGAAAGAGGAAACAAAATTCTGCAACTTTTTTTTAATTCCTTATGTTTTCTAATTTACTCCATTACCAAATCTGATTTCGCGTATCCCCAGGGGTACAAGTACCACAGGTTCTGAACTTCTGATCTAGAACACTGTCTCATACCCCCATGCCTGTAACCATTACGACCAACTTGATCTGAAACATATTTCTGGTTCTGATACTGGATATCCTTCGTGTGCTGGGATAGCGCCAGTGGGGTGTCCGGGCGGGCAGGGCTCCCCTGTCAGAGATGCAGTGCTCCCCGTCGAGGCAACTTTTTGTACTCCATTCACTCAACGGGTTCATTAACTAGTACAGGTTATCCCACCTTTATTCCCTTGCGTACCCCTTGATTAGTCTTTATATTTTCGCGTACCCCCTACTGTCATATCAGTATACTGTCAGAAGTGGCGGCTCGTGAGCTCAGAAACGAGGAGGGCTGCAAGATAATATTTATCAGGAGAATAAAATTTTAGAAAGCTACTTTATATTTCAGTAGGCCAAATTTTTTTAATTTCAAAGCCATAAATGAAATTTCCTGTTTCTCAAACAAATTAAATAACCAGCATATGGCATTTACTACTAGTTTTACCAACAGAAAGTTAAGTGAATGTTGATGTAACGATTATGCTGACGAAAAAAAATCAAAGCTCCACATACACACTTCCCTCCTCGCCCACTTCACTCGCTAACACTTTTCAAAAATGAATATCTTCTTCAAAAGAAATCTAACCTTCTTTCGAGAGAAAGCAAATAATCAATCAACCAGATGTGTTTCTGTTGACGCAACACAAACCGAAACTAAAACCCATAAACAGCCAATGAATGAGATTACCACTTTCCGTGGAAATAAGAAAAAAAGAAAAATATATTAAAAAGAGCATCTTTTCCTCGTTCAGGTTGGCTCCTTGAGCCAGCAGATCTGCTTGATCTTGCAGCCCATATCCAGTCTAAGGTAAAGGCAGAAAGGGTTGGTTTTTTCCTCCGGAGTTTCTGCGCTGTGAATGGAGATCGGAGAGGTAGAGTATTTTGCAGCTCAGACCTGCGTCTCTCTTCATTTGTATTCATTTTATGCCTTTTTTCATTTTTTTTATTACTTTTTGTAGTCATTGAACTCTGAGAGTGAAAAAGTAAGCAAATAAGATTAAAAACGAAAAATACAAGCTTAAAAAATAATTTCAGGGGTTGATGCAACTGCAATGGACGAGCCGCCACTGACTGTCAGTATATACATATAATAGATTAGTCAGGGGTGCAGTGGAGCCGGAACGTCATTCCGGCACTGCTTTTTCTACGAGAAATGAAAAAAAAAAGTTGCGAAAACTTCCTTAAAACGGCGCGCTTTTTGTCATCCAGGTAAGAGCGTCCCGGGCCTGATTATTTTTCGACTAGACCACAGATGTGATCACTCTGCTTAAGATGACAGAATCAATTCTGGACACCTCCTGTCTAGAAGGATATTATATCTGATGACATGCATAACACAGAAGTCTTTGATCCATCTCAAATATAACTCTACCGAAAGTCTTTAGTTCACTATTGAGCATGATAAGAAAGTGCCAAAAGAGCACTGTACAGGTATACTAATACCCAAGTTGCAAACACTTTAATGGGAATGTAATTAGGGATGTATTGAATTTTCAGTATTCAGACTTTTTTGCCGAATATTAAATAGATATTCGGCCGAATAAATTCAGAGTAATAATTTTTTAAATTGTGTTTTTAAATGTATTTATTAAAGAATATTGTAGAATTACATTTCAGTACATTTATTAGAAAATCTCCTAACATTTACCCAATTTCATTGTACATAAGTGTTAATAATGTTGCGTATCATTTATCATTGTAAATTAATTGAAATTGTGATGCAAGAACAATAATTGTTCATCATTTTCAGGAAGTCTGTTTTGTTTCATACAGATAATATTACGAGCTCTCAGAGG
>BGPR01044553.1:2431-12579 GCA_013235015.1 Araneus ventricosus | reverse complement strand
TTGAAAAAGAATTGCACTCTTTCTCCTAATTATTTGGTTATGGGTGGCCCACAAATTCAGTGGACCACTGTATAGTGCTTTGAAGGCTTCGCGTTGTCGTTTTCTGAAAAAGAATGTACCCTCTTTCTCTAATTACGTTGCAATGAGCGGTATGCACGATAAGGGTAGGCCTGCCGTTGTCGTTTTTCTGAAAAGAAGAATTGCACCTTTCTTAATTAGCTTTGGGGCCTAAATTAGAGGATGCAACTATAATAAGCGGACTTACGGTTTACAGTTTTTTTGAAAGAAAAAGGGATTGCACTCATCACTAAATAGTTTGTGAGGGCCTGAGTGTGGATGCACAGTAGTGTTAACGCTTCGCTCTTATGCGTTTTTTTGAAAGAGACCATGACTCTTCTCTAATTAGATTATTGGGCCAAATTAGAGTGGGATGCACTGTATAGTAGCGGTCTTCGCTTGTCGTGTTTCTGAAAAAAATTGCACTCTTTTCTAATTAGTTATTAGGGCGAATAATTGGATGCACAGTATAGTAAGCGGCTCGCGTTGTCGTTTTTCTGAAAAAGAATGCACTCTTTCTCTAATTAGTTATTGGGCCCTGTGAGAGGGATACTGTATATATAGCGGGCCGCGTTGTCGTTTTTTGAAAAAGAGAATTGCTACATCTTCCCACTAGTTATTGAGCACACAATTCTGTGAGTGGACACTGTATACAAGGTGGTATCGATGTCAAGTTTTTATTAAAGAGAGTTAGCGGATCTTTTCAAATAGACTTTAAAGGTATCTTTATTGTAGTCTTCTAATATTGTTTAGATAAATATATTTTTTATAATTAGGCGTGTTTTAGATGGAATATCCTTGATTCAAATGTTGCGCTAGTTTACACGCCAAACGCCGAAAACTTCAAAATACCGATTGGCAATTTTCTTATCCGTCCATTCCAACTATAGATATTCCCATTTTTAAGTTCCTCCTTATTTGGAACTCCTTTTAAGATTTGACTTCTTTGCCAAAGTATTCGGACAATGCTCTGGACTATAAATACAAGCGAGACTACGTGCTTTCACAAATGCTAAAGTAGAAAGCAATTAAAAATTATTATTAAAATTAAAATTGTAAAATATTTGGTAAGTATTAGAAATAATTATAATTGTTCACTTTTAGACGATTAATTAATAATTCATAGTATAAAAAAATTTTTGAAAATATTTTGCTACCTCAAGAACGCAGAATTACTCTATTATAATATTTTGGAACTTTATTATCAGTTAATCAAATTATTTTAATTAAATTTGGATATATTTTTCCCAGATTTACTCTAACAGATGCAGCCGCACATGCAGATCAAAATTTACAAAAAATAATTGGATTAACTGATAATAAAAGTTCAAAAATATTACTAGATGGAGTATGTCCGTCGGCGAGAGTGAAATACAATAACTCAGAAAACACGCAAGTGTGCAAAATTTCCAAACATGCTAGTATTAGGAAGTGAATGAAAATAGATCACCTTCCATTTATACAACAGCATAGAACAAGCGAAATGAAGTAAAAGGTATAAAAAAGTATCATAGCCGCAGAAACACATTCTGCTTCCTATAACTGTCAAAATAAAGTAAGTAGAAATGACATATTCCTTGGGTGGGTTTTAGAACATCTTGAAGAACATGACTAAATAAAATACCCAATGGAATAAAAAAAGTATTACAGTTCAATTTTAGCTTTCACAGGCAAAGAGGACAGTAATGTAGACTTAAAGAGGTAGCTTGAAACGATACTTAAACCTGTTTACAGAATGCTAGACCTTTTTTCCCGCACTACATTTTCAGCCTCCCAGCTGCGTCATAAATCTTCTAGTCTTCAAATAGTTTTAAATCTCGCCGACTGTAATTGACAGAGAGATGACAGATTCGAATGAGTGGGAAGAATTACACCGCCAGTTTACGGAAAAACTGGCTGTGTTGACACGGAATCAATAAAACGTTTTAGTGTCGTGTTAAAAGAAAAAATACAAAGATATTGAATAAATAGCTATCCACACGCTACCTTGCTAAGATTTTCCCTTCCGATTTATGATTATTCTTCCAGAGAGTTTGTTGCATAAAATAACTTCGTTTCTTCCCAGTTTACATTTCCAGATTCGATTTTTTGGAAAGTGCACTCCAGTTTATTCATAAATCTTCTGACTCAAATAGTTTAAGTGCTCGGACTGCTGTATTGGCTGACAAGAAATGACAGATTGAATGAGTGGAAGGAATGTACCGCCATCTTACGGGAAACCAATTATGTTACACGGATCATTGTAACGTTTCAGTGTACGTTAAAGAGAAAATATATAAAATATTTTGAATGAAGAATAGCCATCCACGTAAATTTGTATAATTCTCCCTTCCGATTTGTATTGATGTTCCAGAGTTGTTTAGTAAAATACACTCGTTTTCTTCCGGTTTACATTTCCAGATTCGATTTTTTCCAGTGAAACCCGACAAGACCCAAAACTCAGAAACATTCATTTTCAAGCTTCCCGATATCAGAAGAAAAAACGAAATACTTTTTTTGTTTCATTTTTCAGTAAAGGTGATCAGAAAGTTTGGGGCAATACTGTGTTTCTGGCCTTGAAAAGCACTCAGAAAGTCTTGGAAGCTTCTGCATCCATTCTGCTATATCTTGTTATTTTTTGCTGATGCGTTTTAAAATCCAGTTCGCTGTTTATCACTGCGCCATTCAACTTAGAATTTTCATGTTTGTAAAGATTGAATTTTTGTAATAGACCTTTCCTCACTTCTTGATCTGCACAAGTTTTCTAAATTTTGGTTTAAATTTTATAAACTTATTTATGAGTTAATGTTAGTGTATTAAATTTTGATTTTGATACAGGGGTGCCATCTGGTGGTTAGTATTTCAGAAGAATTTATTTTAGGACTGTTATTATATAGAGAAAGTGAAATAAAATTATAGCCTGAAAAAGGCATTAAAAAATATTTTCTAAGTCTAACTAATGAAAGGTTTGTTTCAAAAAGTTGTTTTAATTGAATTTATTAATTTGGAGAAAACGGAATTTCCTTACACTTTTAAAGACTGATCATACTTCTTCTGCAGCTGAACTAACATAAAATAATTAAATAACTAAATCAATGTTGCTGGTCAATTTTTGCAATTTTCTGATCTTCGATATTGACAACTATAATTTAATATTCTCTTTATCAATCAATCAATGTGTTTGATTAAATATCGATTCCATATGTGTTGCGCTACTGTAGTAATTTGAGAAAAAATTTCCTAAGTTTCCACTAATATCTATAAAAGGGATTAAAACTTAAAAACCCAAAAAGTAGAAATTTCAAGAAATCTACTTTTTTATACTCTAATAAGTGTGTTTTTAAAATCCTTTTTATTACATTTTATTTATTTCATAATTGCAAATAAGTTGTTGCTTTCAGTGAAGGATCGAAAGGAGTCTTCGAAATTTAGAGCAAAAAAGAGAAGGTTCATGGTAATTACAGACATTTCTTAGAATAGAACTGTAGAATTTTCAAGAGGAGAAGCATTTGAGAATCAGACAAAAGAAAGGTGATCAGGAAAAATGGAGTCAGTTATTTCTGCGACTTATAAATCTAAGTCGCTTTATTTCATTATTGATATGAAACACAATCTATACTTCTGTTTCATCCACATGATTCTCATTTTAGAAGGTTGTTTAGATATTTCATCCAAACTATAGGGTTTCGGAAACAATATAAAAATAAAAGATTCGAATTTTAAACTTTTCCACAATAATTCCTAATCTTTTTAATATGGAGAAACTATAAATGCTCTAAATTATTTGTTGGTTCTGTAAAATCCCTTGTTTTTAATGCGTTACTATCTAGAGTGTCGTGGTCTTCGCATCATGTGATGTATGTCGTTGTATACCGTACCTTTAACCGTAACCATAACCCAAGTCACTCCTAGTCCTGATCAAGGCACCCAGTGTCAATTGAAGAACCAGGACACCCGACAGGTCGGATATTTGAGGTTGAATACTAATATCATAAGCCTGCAAACACGCCCTGAATGAGGTACCTTCCTTCATCAGAGTGGAACCTCGAACCTACAACTTTACTCTTTACCTCCTGGGAAGCTAAAAGAATGATTACTTATCCGCGATTCTCATTCGCGTACTCGTGATGACTCCGTGGAGGAGCAGCTTAACCTGAAACTTTTTTTGCTATAAAAATGGGATATAAAAAGAATATTGGATTCACAATATGAAGAAAACAATATATAAAGATTCTCCGTTTAATTCTTTTTTTATGAAGTCCGCAACATGCCTAGAGTCTTGAACTGAAATATATAATGGTAATATTTTTTAATTTGAATGTTTTAACAGAATGCCTTTTCTATCGCTGGAGGTCACTGACCTTCCTCGAAGAGATAGGCTGCTTTTCGTAGAACTTTAAGCAATTGATTCCGTCAATACTGGAAAGAGTATTAACTTTAATAAAAAAATTTCAGTAGAATTCCTTATTTTTAGCTTCTTGTCAGTTTTTTGTTTTCTTTTTCTCTACAGCAGTAAAAAAAATAAATAATCGTTAATGAGAACAACGATCGGTCAAATGACCTCTTCTCACACAAATCCATCTGTTCATGAAAGTTCCTATGGATTTTAATTACTTACAATATATGGTATACCGTGTTAATTTCCTTTTTGAATCCAATCTGCTCATCTTTGTGACTTAGTTTATTTTAGTTAGTTAAAACGTCCGTTTTTGAACAGACGATGAGGGCTATTTTGAGATGGCTTCTTGAATGGTGAACCAGGTGAAGAGGACGCCCAGCAGAAAGTCCCATTGTGGGCCGCCAGCCGAGTACCCTTGAATGACGTTGCCTCTCCAGCTGACTCAGAGTTTCAGCGCCGAGAACATTAGAGACGACGAGGCGGGTACAACGGCATGAACGACATGGGTTTTTTTTTTTCTGATTCTAGGGTTATTCTGAAGAATACGTTGGTGGAAGACGCCACTTTTCCCGTTGTTAACCTGCGGAAAAAGTGATCCCCAACGGGTACGAATAGTCGAACCAGATAAAGACGACGATGGGCCATCAAAAGCCTTTAATGTGACGAACAGCTTCAATGTACATATTTTTTGGTTAAATTAATGCTTCTTAAACGTAATATTATTATATACTTCGTTAACTTTAATCTATAATACTGTGTGTTAAATTTAACGAGTAACTTATTTATATGGAGGCCAACACTAAACCTGCTGATACTTTCCAATATTTTTTTTTTTGTTATAGACAATATATAAAGTGTTCTGGGTGTAAATTTTTCTTATGAAATCGATAGCATCCTATAATTCTGGTCTATAAATAAGTACCGACAAAAAAAAAAATTTTAAGTTGAATATATTTTTTAAAATGCCTTTTTTGACATCTTTACCACTTCTGGAGATTAGCTGAACTTCCTCAGAAGAGATAGGTTGTATTTTTTTCTTAGAAGGTTTAACTACCTCTTTGAACAGCAAAAAGAAAATATTTCAGCTGAATGCTGGAGCAACCTCTCTGTAGCTAAATGAGCCAGACACCCGCAAATGTTTCAGACCAGTTTCCAGTATGTGAAACAGCTTTCTACCACCGCCAGACCGGTTAAGGTAATAATCGAAGAGCGACTTTCTGCGACAGACCGGTTTTAAGACATGGTCATCAGAGCGACTTTCCGGTCCCAGCACTTGGAAGGTTTAGCAATTTGATTCCATGAATTAAGCTTCGATAAAATAAAATTTTTTCAGTTGCATTTTCTAATTGACAGTGAAGGGTTGTGGCTGTTGGTTAGATGGGCGAAACATAATGCTTTGTAAAGATTTGAGGCACAACAGATAGCTTTAGCCTACTAAGTTTACTTACCGAGTGTTTGGGACTGAAATAAAACTTCGTTGAATCTATTACTATATAAATATATCACCCACACACTCAACTACCACTTTTCTTACTTATCATCTATTCTTCCTTTTCATTCCTAGTATTTTAGTGTATTTAATTCCTTATCTTGCTTCTTGCTAGTTTTTTGCTTTTGTAGTGGCTGGATTATAGTCACGCAGCATTTTAACATTGTTTGTGAATATATTTTCTTTTTTTATTTATAACTATTTGCTTATGTGGGTGTTGAATCGACGACTAAGCACAACTCTTTCTTACAAATATTTAATGATGATTTAAAATTTGGAGTTAGATGATAATAAACATGAATAATTAACTGGGGAGATGGGGAGCTGCCGTTAGTCTGGCACCACATTTATTATCATATTTACTTTGTTCCTCATATTACATTTTGTGGCAACAGTAGAAAAAGTTCTTTGAATTTTGTTGATTTTTCCGTTATCGATAGATTTTCTCGAAAAGAGAGGACGAAAACCGTTCGTAGAATTATTCACATTTTATTATTTGATATGTCAAACGGAAGGGTGTCTGTTTCCTTTCATCATTTAAGTAAGTAAGCCAATACAAGAAGAAAGAAGAAAAAGAATGTGAGCACTGCCCGCCGGTGCCATTTTTTCTTGACCAGATCAGATGGGTAGTTTTTCTAATTATCCATCTCCTGATGGCAATTTTACTTAATTTTAAGCAAATTGGAGCAATTTTTTGGGTGGATATTTTTTTTGAACTAGGATAACAGCAGCTTTGGTACTTCCTCCTAAACCTCTGTTATCTCTCGGAGATACAATTCAAGAATCAAGTCAAGCTGACAACTTTTTTTGCTTACTCTAACAACGATGAGATTTGACTTTCGCACACAAATCCATCAGCTCATGACATAAGATTCGATTGGAGTGCTTCATATTATTGGATCCAACCTTTATTTTGTGACAGGAAATGCGTAAAACGACGTGCAGTTATGGGCTACGTGGCATGCCGCATTTGCGTTCGTCATGTATAATTCGCATAATTATGCTCATTCCACATTTCTTTATTATTAATTTTTGTCTATTCTTTACACTTTTTTCTATTCATTTTGTACTTTCTTTTCATTTATTATTTACCATGCTGCTTTTGTACTAGTCATATTGGTTTAGTATTGACTATTGATTGATCTAATGCTCCCTATTCTCACTGGAATATTCTTCTTGATGGATGGCGGGTATTCAGGTTTGTAACGTAAGAATACGTTCCTCCCATTGGGGTCTAAGGAAGAATTTGATTCACACGCCAAAACATATACAAAGTTGTATGGAACTCATCTATGTTTTTCGGTAACCACATATGTTAAAACATAACTAATGTCTTATTTGAAAATAAGGAAACAACAGAAATTAAAAAGAAATTGAATCAAGGAAAAAAGGATCACGCAGTCAGTTGTCTACGCGCTTTAACACCAGCGGCTGTTTGAAAAGACAGCCTCCCGTCCTTTTTTTTCACCTCCGGTTTAGCCTGGCGGTTATAACTGCCATAACCGGTTTTTGAAATAAGCTGATTTCGGGGTTTTTTTAATAAAAAAACAAAAGGCGTTTGTAGACAAAATATTTTATTAATATTGTTTGCTTTAAGACATCATCAATTTTTGAAATTCAAGTCATAGGCGTGTTCTGTCTAAATCAGAGGAAGTGTTAGTAAAGAATCTTTTTTTTACTGACTTTTTTTCACCTCATACACAATTAATCCGCTAGGACAGTGGATCTCTGGTCAGGGGAAGACATCCTCTGGATATTTTCTGCTATATGGCGTAAAGAGCTTATTTACATGCAAGTGAGTTATGCACGCCCAGGGTATTAAACATATCTGGAGCAAATTTAACTGATGGATTAGCACAAGTGAGATCTAACGCAGTAAAATTATTTAAATTCTTACTTTTAAAATTTTATTTATTTATTTAATATCTAGTAGTAGTATGGATTATTTGTGAAGAATTTTGAAGAGGTATTTTCTGCATATATTCTCATCAGAGACGATAATTTTAAAAGAGGGCAGAAATTCAGAATATTCCGTTCTTATAAAAGGTAATTTGTAGCTGCTGCGTGCAACATTCTGACTTTTAGTTTTTTTTTGAGCTTTGAAGCGTCTTTCTTCTCTGGTTATCCTCTTCATTTCTTTCCAAATATTATGCTTCCATGTTTTAATTTATTAGTTTTGCATTTTTCTCTTTTTTTTTATCTTGGTGTTTATTTTTTGCGCCATATTTTTGTCGTCTATTTTTTCGTTCTAAACATTTTTAAATTCATAGTTTTCATTAGATCAAATAATGATACAAAGAGATTTACGTTATTAAGGGAAAGATAGTGATGACAATATTTGTAGAAAAGAAATGGATGAGGGCATATGAAAAAAAGTGGATGCCGAACATTCAGTCTATCAGCTAGTATTATATATTTCTAGGCTGGGCGTCAAAATTGAGAAAAATGTCATTAATAGTTTGAAGAGTATGCTTCAATTTCCGCAATTCATAAAGCATAAAATGACATGGAGAAGTATAATCCGCGGCATTTTCGTTTCAGGAAATTGGGATATTCAGATCAATGGCGACGCTGCGCTTTTATGGAATCTGAGGAGATTACACATAAGTTTGTCCAGAAGCTATCAGCAGGTCAGAAGCTAACCTTTATTTCAGAAAAAAAAAAAGATGCGGAAGAATTTTACGTATGGGAATATTTTCTACTGGTGGCTTTTGTCTACAGGCGTACAGACGAAAATGAGATTTTCGATGAGTTAACGGGTGGCGACCTTCTCTCTTGTCCAAAGCGTTCGTCTCTGACTTCCAGAAAGAGAAATACCCGTCGTAA
The DNA here is from genome assembly GCA_013235015.1 of Araneus ventricosus. Taxonomy (NCBI): domain Eukaryota; kingdom Metazoa; phylum Arthropoda; class Arachnida; order Araneae; family Araneidae; genus Araneus; species Araneus ventricosus. The sequence goes on along the minus strand of BGPR01044553.1, from coordinate 3,829 downwards.
GTTTATGCTCACTGTTTAGTAAACAGCAATTTCTCAGTCAGTGGCGGACTGAGTCTGAAAATAGTGATTAAAGAAGAAGGTCGGTGAAGGCCCACACATATCTATAATCGTAACATTAATTCCTTATATATATTTAACATTTTCTTAAATTATATGTATTTAATTTTATATTTTAATGACCCACCGTAATTTAAATCTATAATATTTATTAATTATCTATATTTAATTTAATTTTTTTTTATTATATATTTCATTTTCCGCGTTTTTAAATAAATCCTTTTAACACCTTTAATTTTCGTCTAAAATAAAACTATGTTTAAAGTTATTTGATTTTTTAAATTCATGAATTTAAATATTATATAAGAAACACGGACCTTGGGTACAGGGCTATTTTGTTATTTGCTTTAGAAAACTTGTAAAACGACAACGCGAAGCCCGCTTACTATACTGTGCATCCACTCTAATTGAGGCCCAATAACTATTTAGGGAAAGAGTGCAACTCCCTTTTTCAAAAAACGACAACGCGAAGCACGAATGCTATACATTACATCCACTCTAATTGTGGCCCAATAACTATTTAGGGAAAGAGTGCAACTCCCTTTTTGAAAATAAAAACGACAACACGAAGCATACTTGCTATACAGTGCATCCACTCTAATTGTGACCCAATAACTAATTTCTAAACCCTTAGAGATAGGCAGATACTTTCAATTGGAAAAATACTTTCTAGGATGTACCGAATTATATTTTATGTTGTTTGAGTCTACAAATATATTACAAAAAAATTACGAAGCCTAAATTTTTATACAGTCCGCGCTCGTATTGGTCATATTTTGTAAATTATTTTTGACACGCTAATATTTTAAGCAAAGAAAAATTTTCACTCTTCTGCAACTAAAACTGATCTAGTTACGAAGTTTTGAGTAGAACTACTTTAGACTGTTTTAGATCATTTCAATGACCGCCTCGAGGAAGATCCACCACATAATGGGCGTTCCTAGCCCGAGGGTGCATTGATTGGCTTAAAATAATGAAATTCAGAGGAAATGTTTTTACTATTTGTTTACCCAAACAACATAAAGTCTAACTCTTCAAGTCATTTAAAGAATTATTTTTCAAACTGTATGCATATGCCTGTATCTAATGGTTTTGAAATTAGCTATTGGACCACGAAAAGAGTAGACAGCCTGTATTTTATTTTACTACACTTTATTCTCTTCAGGTGATCTCGGCCAAATGGACGTATCATTCATTCATTCATTCAATACCCTGAAGAGCTGACTTAGAATTCTAGAGTGCAGGTTGACTCTCCGGAAGGAGAACATTCCAGCAGACATATAGATATGGTGAAAATGGAGAACAATCCAGCAGACGTATAGATACGGTGAGAATGGAGAA
>BGPR01044552.1:0-12580 GCA_013235015.1 Araneus ventricosus | reverse complement strand
AAAATATTATCAGAAGTTTAAGAAAAATCGCAAACTGATTAGGTATTTTCTTTAAACTAAATTAACAGTTTTCTTTATGAGTCTCGTTCTTTCGTTTCTCAGCTCGTTGAATGAAATGCAATTCACGTGTTTTTTTTTATTTTTGTGCTTTAGCTTGTTTGTACCACGACTAATTTTAATGCATTTTGGTAAGACTTTCAGAATAAAATATCTTTGTCTTTCTTTGTTTATTTATAATAAGGTAAATAATTTAAGAAATTTAAGAAAAATCTCTGACTGGTTAGGTATTTTCGAAAAACTAAATAAAACAATTTTTCGCCGCCGCATTTTCCGTTGTTCGGGAATTAAGAAACATTCAATGACCTTACACATTAATTAGGATTAAAATTAAACTCGAAAAATCGCATTGTAATTAAACTAACGTCATTGGATTATTGCACGTGCATAGTAAAAGTTGTATATGCTTAAAAATAAAAACGGCAGTAAGAACATTGTCTTTGAGTTAATGTTCAAATAAAAGCAATATTTTCTTAATCACGTAGCACGTGCGTTTCTGCCTCTGTTAATGAAACACTTGAATGGATAATTTGTTAAACAGTAAATTGGTCTGAACCTAATATTATAAGAATATAAAATATTGCGTTAAAATATATTTTTAAACGTTAATAACAATCAGAGAAAACACTTTATCCCAGTGGAATTAATATCATTAAAAAGCTAATTTTCTGCTCTTTAAGGCGGACTAAAAATTATTTTCTTGCAATAGATATTTGAGAAGTTGTTGGCAAAAACCGTCTAAGCATTAGGCTTAACAGCGGCTAATTTTCGTTGTTTAATTAAATATCTTAAGAACTAATTAACTCTGAAAGTTTAAAATAGCACCGTTGACCTAGAAATGTTCTCTAGAATGTAGTGTGCAAATTTCATGTCGTTACGATACACCGTTTAGGAGGAGTTCTTGTGACGGACAGACGGACGGATACATGTATTTTCTGCTTTATATTATAGATTTATAAAATTAGCTAGTTCTGTAACCTCTCATATATATCAAAGGACTCTCAGGCAACTGCAGAGAATAAATCTCGGCGTCGAATATTAGTAGCGAAATATTAATTTCCCAAAATAATTTTCTTCTTCTATATGCTTTGTTGAGCCTCCAGTTGACTCCCGGGTTTTTTCCAATGTTCTGATGGAGGTGAGTAATTTTAGTTTTTAGGTTGCAAAGGTGGTCTGCCCAGTTTAGTTTGTTATCTATTGTTACACCAAGGTATTTCAAAGATATTGGCTTGATTATTTTATCAGTCCATTTTATTCTTGGGTTGCTAACTAGCTTATTTATTACAATATTACAGGATTTTTCTATTGAGACTGAGAGTTTTTGTTTCTTACCCGTTTATCCTTTGAATACCGCAAGAGCCTCGTGGGCAGTGGATTTCAGTATTGCCCCTGTTGGCTCGCTGATAACGAAAACAAAGTCATCTGCGAATGCCTGAAGGTGGACTCCTGGCTTCCAGCTTTCCAAAAGGATTTCATTAGCGACCCAGTTCCAGAACATGAGGCCTGTGCAGGATCTTTGAGCGCAGCCTTGTTGTTGTGGCCAGAAAACTGGGCCTTGTGAGGTTTGCATGGCTTCCCTGTTACAAAGAATATCCTTCTAGTTCTCGGTCGTGTTGGAGGGGAAGTCAACAGCATCTGTGCTATTGTGAATGAATGAGTGTTGAAGGCGATCGAATGCTCCCTGGATGTCTAAGGAGATGACCAGGGTATGGTTTTTATTTCTCTTGGATTCATGTACCTTCTCGACTAATTGAAGAATGGCGTCGTCCGTTGAGAGTCCTTCACGAAATCTAAATTGGTTTGGGTGAAGTAGGTTATTGGCTTTAATGTGAATGTTAACTCTTTGGAGAAGGATGTTGCCGAATATCTTTCCGATTGTTGGGAGAAGTGTGACAGGCCAGTAGGATTTGATGGTTGTCCATCATGTGATGCAGATTGCGGTTTTGACTTTTTGATTTTATAGGTACATTTGCAGGCTTTGAATATTTCGAGCTGTTGTTTTTCTGTGATGTTGTCGAGTTGATCTGGAGTGATGCATTTTGTGATGGATTGTTGAAGATGAGGGGCTATTGTTTACAGTTTTTGTATCATTTTATTATGACCACCATAGGCAGTTTTGAACCTAAGTGTTGGCTTCTCGATTGACATTCATAAGACTTCTTTTAAAACAAAACAACATTTATTAAGCACAACCATTACACTTCGTAACTGCATGCAACGTAACTTCGTTCAATCGTACCGTACTCGCATCTTCTCGTCTCTCTCTCGACTATTTCTAAAAATCAAATTCAAAGTAGCACACATCTTACTGTTGCCACTTACCTGATATCATACACTGATATACAATAATTATGTTGCAGCCATGCTTTTGTCAGGCATATATTAAATGCGCTTACATTCGACCATCCTGACTTTTCAATTGACCTCAATTGAACCACATTTTGTTTACATTCAATAATATCATTAAAAATAAAGTGAAATAAAAAAAAATACCAAAGTTCTATCTGTCCGGCATATAAACTCCATAACTCTCTGGTTTACGTACAGTTCGTTTGGGTCTTTGCACTTCAGGCTCATCATCGGAATTTTATCTAGAATCATCATCGTCTTCATTCCAGCTTCTCCAGGCCTTTAACTGACTGACATGAACTATTGTAGCATAAGGACGGCCATTACTGGGTTCTAGCTGTGAGATTCTATATGTGTCACTAGGGCGTATTTCTGTGACAACCTTGGGTCCTCGGTATCGTGGTTGCGTCTTTGTTGATTCACTTGTCGTGTTAGGTTTTCTTCTAACTGCCACGATGTCTCCTTTACGAAGCAATACTTTACCTGATTTTTTTTGTCGTAATATGAATTCGTTTTCATTAAAGAATCGTTGATGCGTTTCAAGTCGTCAACATTATTATTCTTTTCCTGGATTTGAAGAAGCAACGATTGTCGCTCTTTATTAAAGTTTTTAATATCTCCTCGTAGAAGTCGTAGTTCATTCTTTACCATTTTAAGATCATTCGCTAAATTGCCCATCCTCTTTTGCTGGGAAGTGTGTTTAATCTGCAAACTCTCACTCTCTAACTGAGCTGTTTCAAGACGTTTAAGACAGACTGGATTAACTTTTTCATCAATCGGAAAGTTTCTAAATAGTTCATCTTCACGGTATCCAATGTGAACTCTTTTTCCTATTTTGGTATAAGCAATATGAGGAAGATCAAGCCAGGTCCGTCCGATGATAAGATCAACTGACTGCGCATCGTCAGGAACAACGTATATGCTTATGTTTTCGGCCTTCACATTATCAACTTTAATATCGGCTTTAATTCTTCCAATAGACGTTAATGCAGGCATCTTTTTATTTCCAAAACCGTATATTTTATTGACAGCACGTTCAAATTTCAATTTAAGTTTCTGAGCAACTGAAATATTTAAGAGACAACACGAACTTCCTGTATCAATTGAAGCTTGCATGTTATCACAATTATCAATTTTCGCTTTCTTCAAAAATGAATTACTCTCGTCTGAATTATGGCCAACTAGTCTAACAGATAAGCTTTTTTCACTTGCATGATTCGTTTCCTTGGCGACACAGTTTATAATTTTATGGCCTGTTTCATCACCTTCTCTGCATATTAAAACTGATTTTGGTATCGAACAGTTCCTTGCAATGTGCCCGAAATTAGAACAGTGGAAGCATTTTGGTTCACCCCTCTCATTATGTGTAATACCGTACAGCCTTTTCTTTTCGTTGGTTGTAAAAGCTGAATCATCTTTAAAGGAGTTCTGATTGTCGTAATGCCATTCTTTCCGAGGTTGTTTACTCCTGAAAGTTGACCTCAAGGTATCATAATCGTCCAGTTTTTCAACTAAATCATCTGGCGAATTCAGCTTAGACCATTCATCTATAAAATGATCTTTTACTTCTTGAGTCACTTTAAGTTTAATCTGATCCGTTATGATAAGATCGCTCAACTTTTCAAAACTATCTGCTTTAACTCCATTGACCCATTCATTAAAAAAACTTCTTAATTCATAGGCAAAGTTTTTCCAGGTACTTCCTAAATTCTTATTATGCATAAAACACTTTTGGCGAAATTTTTCTGGCGTTAACTTATACCGTTTCAACAATATCTTTTTAACTTCGCCATAATCGTTTGCAATTTCATCTGGTTCTCTGGCGATTAACTGCGCAACGTCATATGGCAATAAGCCAAGCAAATGAGTTACCCAAGTGTTTTATAATATTTCAGCTTGTTTGGCCAGACGTTCAAACATAATTAAATATAAGCTTATATCGTTTCCATCGGAATTAAATTTTTGCATCAAATGATGAATTTTTAACTTTGGCTTAATTTGCATATTGTTTACATTTTGATTGGCGACGGAATTTGAATTTAAAGACCTACCTTCTGCTCCAAGGCGTATTTTTTGCAGCTCTAATTCCATTTCATCCTTCTGCTTCCGTTCCTCGTATTCTAGTTTTCTTAGTTCAATTTCTTGTTCCTCCTTCCGCTTCCGTTCAGCCATTTGGATTTCGTCTTAGCGTCTTCGTTCAGCAATTTCTTCTTGCCTTTTCTGTTCAGCAATTTGGATTTCTTCTCTTTCCTTCCCTTCATTGATGATCGTATTCATCCATTCCTTGGCGCTTTCTTCATCGTACTCTTTGCTCGCCAAAATAATCTTTTTCAAATCCTTCAATTTATGGCTGTCATTGACCGTTTCTCCAAGTTCTTCAGCCAATATCTTCAAATCGCACTTCCTTGCTCCAGCAAAGATAGACATTTTCTTATTTTACTAAACTTTTATTTACAAATAACGACAAAAAAATTTCGTAACGTACTTTAAATTTCAAACTCCTTCCGTCTTACTTAACTGTCGATGAGAATTTCAGTCACAGGTTTCTAATTCATCCTACTTCTGATTTCTGTTGGCTTCTCGATTGACATTCATAAGACTTCTTTTAAAACAAAACAACATTTATTAAGCACAACCATACACTTCGTAACTGCATACAACGTAACTTCGTTCAATCGTACCGTACTCGTCTCTTCTCGTCTCTCTCTCGACTATTCCTAAAAATCATATTCAAAGTAGCACACATCTTACTGTTGCCACTTACCTGTTATCATACACTGATATAATAATTATGTTGCAGCCATGCTTTTGTCAGGCATAATATGAAATACGCTTACATAAGGTAGTTATTTGTTGTTTGATTTACCATGAAGTCAATTTTTATATATTTGTGATCGCTGTGGGAGAATTTATCGAGGACTTTCCAGTTGCAAGTGGTGGCTAGTTAAGCAGCCTTGGTGATTGAGAGATCTGGCCATCCCTTGGCTCCATGGTTTTCGAAAGTTGGGGGAGAATTACTTTGACGAGAAATAGCTGATGACTCAGAAGAAAGTCTTCAACTTGCATTACCCTCTGATCTTCATTTTTGTATCCCCAAACTCTGCTATGGGCGTTTAGATCCGCTCCTATGATGGCTATCTCATCTCTGATGTTTATTAGAATGACGTCTAGCTTCTGAAGCGTGTCGTGGATGTTTTTGTAAGGATACGAGTAGGCTGATATAAAAGAAAGGGGTCCTTTGTCTGTTTGGAATTTAATAGTTACAGAGTTTTTTGTTTCATGGAGAAAGATAGGGTTGTTGAAAGAAGGTAGAGAAATAATCCCTGCCTTTTTATTTGACAGCCATTGTTTCCAAGATCTTCGGATATACCTGCAATTTTCCCATTGCTGCAGGTAGTGCGTTTGGTATTACTGAATTTAATGCTATGAGACTTACTTCGAGCAGTTCTTCGGGAAGTGTTACAGGTAGTGCTTCGGATAGTATTACATGTATTGTTTTGGGTAGAGTTTTAAAAATTTCCTTCTGCATAGTTCTGTTATTGATAGAAAGTGAGTGGTTGTTCTTGAAAATATTGACGATTAAGAATATTGGAAATAAATTCGCTCACTCGGGTAAAAGCAACAAAAAATATTCTACAATTCTAAATGACTCTAAATTTAATTTTATTTTTCTCTCTTAAACATTTGAATGAAAAATTAAATAATTTGAAACATTTTTCTCAGCTGACTCGTCTACAATTGAAGCTTGACTTTAATTTGTGTCTATGAGTGATGCATAAGTCTATGAAAGAATATTTTGTCTATGAGTGAATATTTTTGCTGTGTGGTTACTTCATTAGTTTCAGTTGTTTAAATTAATTTGCTAGTTGTAATTAGTTGTTAGTTACTAAATTAGTTTGCACAGCATTTTGCGAACCACAGAGTTTAGATGAAGAAAAAATAAGTTAGAAATTTATAAATTCCGATAGTCAAAACCTACAGGACGAATTTCTTCTTTTTTAATAATAAATTCTATTCGACTCTCTTGTGAATAACAATACAATACAAGTTCAATTTTAAACGATATTTTGTTTGACCGGCAACATCTAAACGTTACATCTGGAAAGTATTGGAACAACTATGTTGTCCCGGTTCATTGGCTTGCTAAATCTGTGGACATATCCTGTCTTGACTTCTTATCTGGGATCGTATGAAAGTAAAAGTGTATGAAGACAAGGTTTCTCTCATCTCTGTAGCCATCAAGGAGATTCCAGATACGGCAGGAATTTTCTAGAATGTTAGGGATTCCATGCAGAGCCGATGGCAAGTCTGTCTAAGAGCTTATGGTGGAAATTTCGGATGTTTTTTGTGCTTTTTGATTTTTAAATCTCATGATTAAGTTCCTTACTTATGTATTTCTGTTTCAGTTCCTGTCTTATACTATTTTCGTGATTGGTCCTTACGCTGAAGCAATTAGAGATGAACTCATGTTAATGGTCAATAGTTCTGTATGTCAGGTGTAAACTATTTTAAGCAAAATTTTAAAAGAGAGCCAAGAAAAGTTTCAGAGAACAATGTATGGCAAAAAGCAATTTATTTTTTGAGACCAGTTATCTTTTTTCCTTTTTGACCAACAATTATGACACTTTGCCCATCCATATGCTCAATATAATGCAAAAATTCTAAAAACTTCGAAATAACGCTTAGTTATTTTACCTCTGAGGTACAGAATTTCAAGCAGTTTGGTTCAGTTATATTCACTCCCAGTATTGAAAAAACTGGAGAAATATATTGGAATGGACCTCGTAATTTTGAACAGTGGTCAACTATTGAGGATGACGCCTAAAATAGCACTCACGTTCCAAACTTCTGCACCAACCCAGCGATGATTTGACCTGATGGATTTGGCATGTATCAGGCCTGTGGTTCTTCGGTGAAACCGAGTTTCGAACCTATAACATATTAACGAACGTAGTGACAAATGCTAGTCATGTTTAGTCTTTGGATCTCCAGTATAAGTTAAACAATTTCCATACACATGTGTGGTAAATAAATTATCAGTTAAAGAACAATTGGAATGACATAATCCTATTTGAATGGATCATGTTTTTAACAGATCACTCATTTTAATGTGATTATATATTTCACATTAAAGTCGTGTAAAAACTTTCATACAAAATTAACTAACAAAAATAAAATCCTATCACAGGAAAAATTCAAGACGGTAATAGAAACAAAGAAATGGAAAATAATAAGAAGAATCCGGCAGATGGACTTTGTCAAAGGTTACCCCCTGCTGGGATTCTAAAATTCAGGAATGGGTTAATTTTCTGTAGAGGAATCGACTATCAAGGTAAAAATTATGGTTCCTCTGTGTTCTAAATTACCCCAAAATTGAAAGAAAAGGAAAAAATGTTCCTCAAAAAACTTCAATATGCCTTTATAACAAAAAGCAGAAGGAAGAAAAAGTCAAAGAAACTTAATTTCTGCTCCGGAGAAAACATCAGAAGGAACATCACGAAATCCCCACTGCTACTGTTTCGAAAAATGGCACCGAAAGATATACAAAGCAACAACAAAACACTGAGGAAGAAGCCAAAGAGCCTAGCTCCATCTGTTGAGAAAAAAATAAAGTAATTACAAAGTCTCAAGTCTCTTTTTAATTAAAATTTCATAGTTCGAAAAGTTTTTTGGAAATCCGTTGTAATGTAAATTATTAATTAAATTATATTTCGCGTTCGTATAAGCGGTACGGTTATTGCAAAAACTTTTAGTTCTGTTAGTTCGAGCGAAAACTGTATTTTTCAAAATCTTGGAATTGAGATTAGTCTGAAAATCGCAGTATTAATGGTTGTCTGGTGTATAAAACTTCATATACATAGCGGTTGGTGGGCATCTATAATATTTATTTTATTATTTTTTTTAAACATTTATTTTATCCTTACAAGCAATTATTTAACTACTCTGAGGGAAATATTACATTATATTCCTAAAGGAAGGAGAGACTTTGAACTATAAGAACTCCACGAATGAACTAATAGTATATACGATGATATTTTATTACGATTTGAGTCATATTTACAGAAAAATGACTACAGAAAAATAAAATTTAAGTTAATAATAAAATAATAAAATAATAAATAATAATAAAATAATAAATAATAATAAAATAAAGTGACCATAAATGAAGCCATCTTTAAAGAATCATCGTTTGTGCTGGCGAATCGCCGATATTTTTTCTTTTCCAAATGAATTCTGCTCATCCCCAGGACGTGGTTGGTTGTAATATTTGTTTAGTTGGCTAAGTGCTCAATAAAATGCATCTATGAACATTTAAACTGTCAAAATTGATAGTTATACTAAAAGCAAAAATTAAACTTGAAAGTAAAGCTGTATGACTGTCAAATTTATTGCATTTAAGCAAGATTTATTATTCTAAACACAGATTTCAAGTCGCGCAAATAATACTTACTCATATAGTTTTGCCTTATTTCATTTATATACTCTGTGACAACAGCGGTTGCGCAGATTCAGGATTGCTCTCTTCCTTAAAGGTTTGTTTCAATTTTCACGATGCTTTGGCTGTATCTCTTGATGAGTTCTTTCCCTTTCGGTCTGTCGTTGCTGCAGGAAAATAATAAATTATTATTAGTACAAACAGTAAGCAAGTTTGATTCATTGCTCTTATTTAATTTTATTTCCGATCTTGAATTATGTTCAAATTATATCTTTAAAAAATTGAACTCAGTATATTTCAACCATATTTTCCCCAAAATTTACATCTTCAAATATTCCGACCACCAGTTAGAAGATAGCATATTAGTTCACCCCTTGCTTGTTAAAGACTTGTAATAAGTTCATAAAGAATTACGTTCAAATTACATCTTTAAAGAATTGAACTTAATATATTTCAACTATATTTTCCACCAAATTTACATCTTCTAATATTTCGACCATCAGTTAGAAGATAACATATTAGTTCGCCCCTTGCTTGTTAAAAATTTGCAATAAGAATTGGATTTTCAAAAAAAATTAGAAAGCTGCGATTTCAATGAAACTGATACTGGGTTCTAGAAATTTCTATTTGCTTCTGCCTGTCCAACTTTTAGGAACATTTTTAGAAATATTTTCTTGACTAGGCAAAGGTAGTTATGAACCTTTAAATGTCATATCAAACTATATACAAGTATTTGTAAAAATAAAAACAAATGCTTCAACGCTTCTTTCTGTGCTTCAATTCCACTGAAAAATAAGTACAGTTACAGTTAGTTAACTAAAAACCAACTATAATTTTGTGTTTTGGGTTATTTGTTTTAAATTCTACCTAAAATTGTCTAATTTGTTATTTAAACCTGAACTACCCTCACAAACTGTATAGAAGACTTTTAATAATGCAATAATTAATTCTTGGAATTGCAGCATTTGGAGTTTTCTCTTACAAAAGTAACTATCTCGAAATTGGTAAATTGTGTAATTTGTTCTTAATTCATAATTGCTTCCAAATGGCGTACCTATTTTTCCAAAACATAGAAATAATGCTCAACATTAACCTTCTTTATTCAAACATAGTTTATTATATTTATAGTAGAAGATAGTTCATATCAACCATATAAAAATTCTATTTTATTAATGTAATATTTGATGATATTTTATTTTATGACCTATATTTTATGAACTTTTCTATAATTTTATTCTTAAATTCGTTATTCATTTATAGCTTCTTTTTGTAAAAACAGTAATGTCAGGGTAGACTTTGTATAGAAATGAAAGCAAACAGAGAGAGAATATGATGATATAAAAATGTTAGGAGATACAAAAAAATTGATAATCAGACGTATCCGTAAAATTTCGTAACAATAATTTTTCTTTCCAGCTATTTCGTCATGGAGACCGATCACCACTTGCATTATATCCCAACGATCCAAACACAGAGTCTTGCTGTCCCGAAGGTCTCGGAAAGGTATCTTTGGTAAGAGATGATCAGTAATAAATATCTAAATACATTTATACAGGGTTATTCAAAAGTCCTTGGACAAACTGAAATGCCCGAATACTTAATAATTATTTTTAATGGAACATGGGATTATAAACGCAAAATCGGGGTTACAGGGGTATTCAAAACCCCTCCCCATGCCTCCGTGAATGATGCCATTACGGCAACCTAACCGGTTGAATGGACATGGGACAAACTGAAGTGCCCCGAATATTTGTCAGTATTTTTAATGGAACATGGGATCATAAACTTGCAAATCAGGAGTTACTGGGGTCTTTGGGGCGCCCCATACCCATGCATGATGCCATTGTTCAGCCTAACCGGTTAGATGGACGTAGGACTATTACTTGATATTTAATCATTTTTTAATGGAACATGGGATCATAAACGCAAAATCAGGGTTACAGGGGTTTCCAGCCCCGCCCCATGCCTCCATGCATGATACCGTGACAACCTAACGGTTGAATAGACATAGGACAAACTGTAAATGCCCGAATAACAATCGTATTTTTAATGGAACATGTGGGATCATAAACGCCAAAATCGAGGTTACAGGGGTGTAGACCCCGCCCATGCCTCATGCATGATGCCATTACGGCAACCTAATAACGGATTTGAATGGACAGGACAAGCAGAATGCGAATATTTAATCTTTTAATGGAACATGGGATCATGACGCAAAATCCAGAGGTTGCAAGAGATTGGAGGCTGAGACCCCTTGTCATTGCATGATGCCATTACAGCTGTAGGTTAGACTGGACATGGGACAAACAGTGCCCGAATATTTGTCATTATTTTTTAATGGAACGCAGGATCACTTAAACGCAAAATCAGGGTTACTGGGGTGCTAAGGGAGCCCCGCGCCCATGCCTCCGTGCATGATGCCATTACAGCAACCCTAACCGGTTGGTGAACATGGGACAAACTGAAATGCCCGAGATATTTTATTTATTTTTTAATGGGCATGGGATCATAAACGCAAAATCCCGAGGTTACAGGGGTCTTCAGAGACCCCGCCCCATACCTCCGTGCGTGCCATTACGGCAGTAACCTAACCGGTTGAATGGACGTAGGACAAACTGGGAAATGCGAATATTTAATGTTATTCTTAATGGAACATGGATCACTTAAACGCAAATCGAGTTACAGGGTGCTTTAGAACCCCCCTTGTCTCGTGCATTATATTACAGCAACTAACAGTTTGAATAGACAGGACAAACTGAAATACTTGAATATTTAATCATTATTTTTTAATGGAGCCTTGGATCATAAACGCAAAATCAGTCAGGGGTTACAGGGGTCTTCAGAACCCCGCCCCCCATACCTCCATTAAGTGCCATTACGGCAACCTAACCGGTTGAGTGGACATGGAAGGACAAAATTTAATGCCGAATATTTAATCATTGTATTTTTTAATGGAACAGGATCATAAACGCAAAATCAGGGTTGCAGGGGTCTTTGGGAGCCCCCCGCCCCATGCCTCCGTGCATGATACCATTACAGCAATGCGGCAGTTTAGAAATGGACATGGACAAACAGGGTCTAGAGGTTCTTCGTCAGAGAGTTGAGAAAATGATCCACCAGATAAAGTACATATCACAGGTTTAACCCTCTGATTCCCTGAATTCATTGGAATAATAGAAGGAACCTCAAAATACGGTTCCTCTTTCCAAAGTCAAGGAAATCATTTCCTCTCTCAAAAACCACAATGGCATGGACCAATTTCGAAATTCTAAGAAAGAATCCCCTTTTCCCCAAACTCTTCATACATGACCTCTGTAAACGAAAGCGCAATCACATTTGGCGAGAGAAAGGGGGGTTTAAATTTACTCTATTCGGACACGTCTCGGTCGACACACCGTCTTTTACTTGCAGGGGACGTTCGGACATTCCATGATAGGTAGAATTAGGAATATAAATTCCCAATAACACAGCAATTTCATGGATAACAACATTCCAAGGGTGTATCTCTTCACGATTACCCAGGTCTTTTGGAAACTCATTTATAACCTTTTGTATCCCATGTTTGCCAAAGTACCACTTAAATCACGCTTATCTTCGTATAGCCATTTTTCCTGATGAGTACTACAAGACGCATGCTTCAACATCTAGCCGTTAATAGCGGGAGGCAGAATTAATTTTTAATTAATAATTTAATTAATTAAGTTATATTGTTTTGTTTAATTCCAGAAGGGTTTTCTC
>BGPR01044551.1:0-12580 GCA_013235015.1 Araneus ventricosus | reverse complement strand
TACGCTTTCTTTCAATTTAGTAAAAAATTTGATAGAAATCTACAAATTATGTTTAAAGACCACATACCAAATTTCATACCCGTAGCTCTAATAGTCTTCGAGTTATCGCGTTCACACACAGACGTAATTCCAAAATTGTGTTTTTCGGACTCAGGGAGGTCTAAAACGCGGAGATTCGTCAAAATAACGAGTTCGAATTTTTTGACGATTACGACTCTTTGTACACTTCGTATACGAGAAAGTAAAAACAAGCGAAACGTCATACCACAATTTCCGAAGGTCGTCCAACGCGGAAGTGGAATTAGAAGCCGGCGTGATTACCAATAGGGCTGGGTGTAAGATAGAGAAAACGAAATTTGCAATTTGAACGCCTTTTTTTCAACCGATTGACACAAAAATTGGACACAAATCTACCATTAAGGTAAGAAGGCCACATACCAAATTTCATTTATTAAAGTAATTTTTTTAAAGAAGTTATTGCGTTCAAAAGTATGCGATTATACAGACAGATAGTCAACCCTTTGACGGATTTGGTTCAAAATTTGGTACAAACCTACATTTCTGATGATAAAAATGTGTACCGAATTTTATCCACCTAGCTATTTAAGTTTGTGAGTTATCGTGTTCACATTAACAGCCTCAAAAATTTGCCTACTTAGAGATAAAGTAGCTTTTAAAATTGTATTCTCCTGATAAACATTTTTTGCAGCCCTCCTCGTTTTCTGAGCTCACGAGCCGCCACTGCCAATAGCTAATTGACAAACTCCAATATAAGAGTAATATTGTAAAGAAATGGACTGCAATGCTACAATCCTACATTATTTTGGTGATGACAGATAACAGAAACTGATGAATAAACAAATGATGGTTAATCAAAGTTCTGCTGTAGCATAATCCTTTTTACTTTCTCGCATACGAAGTATACAAAGAGAAAGTATTGAAATCGTCAAAAAATTCGAACTCGAGATTTTGACGAATCTCCACGTTTTAGACCTCCCCGAGTCCGAAAAACACAATTTTGGAATTATGTCTGTGTACACGATAACTCGAAAACTATTAGAGCTACGGGGGTAAAATTTGGTATGTGGTCTTTAAACATAATTTGTAGGTTTCTGTCAAATTTTGGACAAAATCTGTCAACTGGAAGTCCGTCTGTTTGTATGTCCGCGGTCATGTGAACACTATAACTCAAAAACTTAAATAGCTAGATGGATACAATTTGGTACACAGTTTTATCGTCATGAATGTAGGTCCGTTCCAAATTTTGGGCCAAATCTGTCAAAGGGTTGACTGTCTGTCGGTCTGCATAATCGCATACTTGTAAACATTTTATCTCAAGAGCCCTTTGGCTTAGATAAATAAAACTTGGTATCACGGATACTAACATTAATTATAGATCTGTGCCTAATTTTCATCTCAATCGGTTAAAAAAGAGGTGTTCAAATTGCATATTCAATTTTTAAAATCAGATTCTCCATGCGCATGCGTACTGGTTGCAATCTCTGTGCACGCGGAAGGATTACGTCACTTTGTCCTTGAACCGACAAGAGTGAAAATCGGGACGCATTTAATCGGTACGCATCTCTTTGAATTGGATTCGTTTACAATCACTATAATCTACAATGAAAAACCTTCTGATAGTCATTGGATACTGGGTTACAGTAGGCTCGAATTTTTTTATCCACGCGGGGGAAGGGGAAACATCACCTTCTTGGAGAAGTATACGAGAAAGTTTAGGGGAGGGCACTCCCGCTGGTTATTTTCTCTTATAAGAAGAGACAGTATTGCAACCGCCTATAAATTTGACTTCGAGATTTTGATGAACTTCCACGTTTTAGACCTCCCTTGGTTGAAAGCAGCGGGAGTGTTCTCCCCT
This sequence comes from Araneus ventricosus, assembly GCA_013235015.1. Lineage (NCBI taxonomy): Eukaryota > Metazoa > Arthropoda > Arachnida > Araneae > Araneidae > Araneus > Araneus ventricosus. Next base: position 10,704 of record BGPR01044551.1, on the reverse strand, counting down.
AAACTTTCTGGTATACTTCCACAAAAAAGTGCTATTTCCCCTTCCCCGGCGTGGCTAAAAAAATTCGAACCAACTGTTACCCATAATCCAATGACTATCAAAAGGTTTTTATTATAGTGATTGAAAAATATCTAGGTAAAGAATCAAATTCAAAGAGATGCGTACCGATTTTCCACTCTTACCGGCTCAAGGACAAACTGGCGCAATTCGCTCCATAGCTTTCGCGTGCACAGAAGATTGCTTCCAGTACGCATGCGCGTGGAGACAACGGATTCTTTTCGAAAGTAAATTATACAGACCGACAGACAGTCAACCCTTTGATGGATTTGGCCCAAAATTTTATACGGACCTACATTCATGATGATAGAACTGTGTACCAAATTTTATCCATCTAGCTATTCAAGTTTTTGAGTTATAGTGTTTGCATGACCGCGGACAGACAAACAGGCAGACTTCCCGTTGACGGATTTTGTCCAAAATTTGATAGAAACCTACAAATTATGTTTAAAAGACCACATACCAAATTTCATCCCCGTAGCTCTAATAGCTTTCGATTTATCGTGTTCACAGACAGACATAATTCCAAAATTGTGTTTTTCGGACTCGGGGAGGTCTAAAACGTGGAGATTCGTCAAAATCTCGAGTTCGAATTTTTTGACGATTACAATACTTTCTCTTTGTATACTTCGTATACGAGAAAGTAAAGAAAAATCGGAATTATTTCTGTCTGTGAACAAGATACCTCCAAAACGATACCAGTCAAAAGAATGAAATTTGGTACGTAGTCTCAGAAACAAAATTGCACATCTGTATCAAATTTTGGACGAAATCCGGTAAAGGAAAATCTATCTACTACGAAGCTAAAGGCAAAAGAGGCCATATTACATAAATACACACGAAAGTCTAGGGCTAGATACTCCTGTTGTTACAAATGTTGAACGTTTCCAAGTTAGTTTAGTTATGTTAACGTCCCGTTTTGATGCAACACAAGGCCTATTTTGGGATTGACCTCGTAATTTTGAACCTCGGTCCGATGACGAGGAAGACACCTGAGCTGTCACCCCCTCTCCAAACTTACTTGACTCTTGGAGACATCCTCCGCAAAGATCATCATCCACAACTTTTTACTTTTTTAAGAACGATTGGTTTTTACTCTTTGATTTAAATTTTTTACCATGTTTTTAGGTCAATTTTTCCTTGTTGCAAGCTTTTTATAGACTTCATATATTGACACCTCATACCGTATGACACTGCTTTTAACTGAACTCCTATACTAGGATTTTATCGTAGACCATATGTTTGGCGCAGCATAATCAAAAATGGTTTTTGCGCCAGTAAACTCCACCAAACCAAACCAAACCAAACCAAACTTCCGCATCACACCAATGGGAGGACGTTTGGCCTCCTACGTGTGATTTAACATGCAGTCGGCCCATATACAAGGCGGATCTTTAGTAGAATCGGGTTTTGAACTTGGAACCCTCCCGCCCCAAAGCCGAGGTAACGCCTCTAACGTTTCCAAGAAAAAAGTCTGTGAAAAATTTCGAAACTTTAATATTTTTATGCGGTATTCTTCTTGGGTTCGATACCCACTGTTTAAGAAATAATTCTGTAGAGGAAGCATAGGTAAAACATTTGTAAGCTAACTATCTTTCAGTGAATGAACACTGAATTTAACAAATTATTTACACTAATTATTTAAAAGGAAGCGAAGTTTTTTAAGCCTTTCGAGTTCATTGGTTTCGCAGTGAAACCACACATTGAGCATTTTTTTTACTGCGCATGGGCGAAACGTAGCGTAATTTTTCATTCATAACTTAAGAGCCTGATATCTAGGCCAACTTATATAAAAATTCCAGTTCAATACCGTTAGTATTAAAAAAGATATCGGCATTGCTATAGCTAAATTGATTTCGATTTCTAAGAGAAACAAAATGATGAGGGTTCTTGCATAAATTGACATTTTTTAAAATTGAATCTTCGAAAGTAATATTGAATATCATAAATACTCACGTATACTCATAAATTAAATATCTAATTTAGATTGCATTTCTATGATAACTTATTTGAAGGAAAAATAGCCCGTTATCGTTCAATGGTTTCACTGTGAAACCACAAATTTCTTGAAAATAAAATATACTAATTTTTTTTTCTTTACATATTTATGATTAGCTACAAAATAAAATATACGATTTTTTTTTCTTTTACATATTTATGCTTAGCTACAAAATAAAAAAATACTAAATTTCTTTCCTTTACATATTTCTGATTAACTACAAAATAAAATATACTAACTTTTTTCCTTTACATATTTATGATTAGCTACGAAAATATACTAAATTTTTTCCTTTGCATATTTATGATTAGCTACAAAATAAAATATACTAAATTTTTTCCTTTGCATATTTATGATTAGCTGCAAAATAAAGAATACTAAATTTTTTTCTTTTACATATTTATGATTAGCTACAAAATAAAAAAATATGCTAAATTTCTTTCCTTTACATATTTCTGATTAGCTACAAAATAAAATATACTAAGTTTTTTCCTTTACATATTTATGATTAGCTACAAAAAATACTAAATTTTTTTCCTTAACATATTGATGATTAGCTACAAAATAAAATATACGAAATTTTTTTTCCCTTTACGTATTTGCTATTAGCTACAAAATAAAATATACTAATTTTTTTCCTTTACATATTTATCATTAGCTACAAAATAAAATATACTAATTTTTTTCCTTTACATATTTGTCATTAGCTACGAAAATATACTAATTTTTTTTCCTTTGCATATTTATGATTAGCTACAAAATAAAATATACTAAAGTTTTTCCTTTACATATTTATGATTAGCTGCAAAATAAAGAATACTAATTTTTTTTCCTTTACATATTTATGATTAACTACAAAATAAAAAAAATACTAAATTTTTTCCTTTACATATTTCGGATTAGCTACAAAATAAAATATACTAATTTTTTTCCTTTACATATTTATGATTAGCTACAAAATAAAATATACTAAATTTTTTTCCTTCACATATTTACGATTAACTACAAAATAAAATACACTGATTTTTTTTTTCTTTTACATATTTATGATTAGCTACAAAATAAGATATACTATTTTTTTTTCCTTTTATTATTTATGATTAGCTACAAAATAAAATATACTATTTTCCCTTACATATTTATGACTGTTACAAAATAAATATACCTTAATTTTTTTCTTTACATATTTATGATTATCTACAAAATAAAAATACACTATTTGTTCTTACTTTACATATTTATGATTAGCTACAAAAAAATATTAAATTTTTTTCCTTTAGCATATTTTATGATTAGCTACAAAATAAAATATACTAAATTTTTTTCCCTTTACATATTTATGATTATCTACAAAATAAAAAAAAATACTACATTTTTTTCCTTTACATATTTCGGATCAGCTACAAAATAAAATATACTAATTTTTTTCCTTTACATATTTGTGATTAGCTACAAAAAATACTAAATTTTTTTTCCTTTACATATTTATGATTAGCTACAAAATAAAAAAAATACTAAATTTCTTTCCTGTACATATTTGTGATTAGCTACAAAATAAAAAATGCCAATTTTTTTCTTTTACATATTTACGATCAGCTACATGTCTAATACTCATTTTTTAAATAAATTCAGTAATTTTCAAAACGAAACATGTAGTGAACTTGAAAGGATTAAGTCATTAATTACGGTCCATACAGTAGTTAGCTTAGCTCGTTGTTCACTTCTTCTACGAGATGAGTCCGTTACTTAACTCCACCATCCTACTAGTTTTTTATAAATTTCACGTTTGATCCCACTAATAGCATGTAAAAAAGGAAGGAGAAAAAATGAACATGAACTTCAAAATGAGTCTGAGCCTCTTCTAGAGGGGTTGTCTGGGAATTCGAGTCGGAGTGTGATGTCGAGAGCTCGAATTCCCCCCATACAGGTTCAGAAATAGACCTCATATTTCTGCTTCTGCTTCCCATCCAGGCACTCACACTCTTTCCTGCCGGGGGAGGTAACTGATGTGGCACTGCACGACTGGAAGCTACAAAACCTCCGAGGACTAAACCACTTCCCTGACAAATACTCTTGAATGATATCAGCCCTCCATGTCAACTGAAAATAGACAGAAGTTATTTACTATTATGGATTTTTTTAAAATCCTTTCCTGATATATCTCTTCTAATATTATTTAGAACCCAAGTTTAACCTACTATATTGTCTGGCAACATCTTGAGGAGAATAAACTAGATAAAAAATACAGGTGTATTATAAATTATTTGACTATTTTACTTTCTCTGCATACGAAGTATACAAAGAGAAAGATTGTAATCTGTCAAAAATCTGAACTCGGAGATTTTGACGTTAATCTTCCTGTTTTAGACCTCCCTGAGTCCGGAAAAACACAATTTTGGAATTATGTCGGTGTGTGTGTGTGTCTGTATGTGTTTCAGAAACACGGTAACCTCGAAAACTATTACAGCTACGGGGATGAAATTTGGTGATGTGTCTTTAAACATAATTTGTAGGTTCTTTACCAAATTTTGGACAAAATCCGTCAACGGGAAGTCTGTCTGTCTGTATGTTCGGGGTCATGCGAACGCTATAACTCAAAAACTTGAAAAGCCAGATGGATAAAATTTTATACACAGTTTTATCGTCATGAATGTAGGTACGTATAAAATTTTGGGCCAAATCCGTCAAAGGGTTGACTGTCTGTCGGTCTGTATAATCGCATACTTGTTCAGTTTTGAAACTAACTCCCTGCGCATGCCTACTAGTGGCAATGCCTGTGCAAGGAAGGGACGCTCCGAAACTCGGCAGTTTGCCAAAAACAAATTCTGGAGTGATTTTGTAAGGAAGCAAACATTTAGGGAGTCTCGCCAGGTCCTGTTGCGCAAAAGAATGAGCAGAGGATTTGAATTTGTTTTGATCCTTCAAACCACGCGTGGTTCCAACTTTGGTTTACTTGCGACGGAAGTTTATTTGACGCCTTTTATTATTCTAGTTTTCTCTACATGTGTTAGGAGTATACAAGAAAGTTTAGGGGAGACCACTCCCGCTGGTTAAAATTAATAAACCAGTGGGAGTGGTCTTCCCTAAACTTTCTCGTATACTTTCCAAGTGGAGATTCGTTAAAATCTCGAGTTCGAATTTCTTTTGACGATTACAATACTTTCTCTTTGTATACTTCGTATACGAGAAAGTGAAACTAACAAACCTGAAATCAAATATCTGTTGCCACGTTTAAAAAAAATATTACTTTGAAGCAGGTGCGATAAAATAGGCAATGCAATGAATACTAAAGCGAAAATTCTGCTTTGGAATTGAATTCCCAAGAAAACAATTTATACTACCACAACCGTAACAATTGCAAAAGTACGTGAATAAAAGATTTACTGAAATAATGAGATCGATTTGAATTTTATTTACAACAATAAAAAAATTGTGAACGCCTCTTTTTGACGGATTTGGCCCAAAATTTTATACGGACCTACATTCATGACGATAAAACTGTGTACCAAATTTTATCCATCTAGCTATTCAAGTTTTTGAATTATAGTATTCACATAATCGCAGACAGACAGACTTCCAGTAGACTGATTTTGTGCAAAATTTGATAGAAACCTACAAATTATGTGTAAAGACCACATACCAAATTTCATCCCCGTAGTTCTAATAGTTTTCGAGTTATCGTGTTCACAGACAGACAGACATGATTCCAAAATTGTGTTTTTCGGACTCGGAGAGGTCTAAAACGTGGAGATTCGTCAAAATCTCGAGTTCGAATTTTTTGACGATGACAATACTTTCTCTTTCTCTTCTTCGTATACGAGAAAGTAAAAGGTAATAATGTTACAACGGTGTTTTTTTTTAATGAGAGAGCAAATAAAAAATTTTTTTCAGATAGGCGGCGTACCATTATTGCTCTCTAAATTTGCTACAGCGAGATATTTCCATACGCAATGGCTACCGATCGGCGAGTTTTCTGGTTTCATTTTTTAGTTTTTCTTGAATATCTCGAAAACTGTCCAGTTTTCGAATTACAATTGATTTAGCAAATTAAAGAGCGTAAAATCCCCTACTAATACATGCTTTTATTTTTCTTCTAAATTTAATAGTTTCGCAGATAATGGCTCTGAAATGGTGCAATAATTTACGACCACCTAGACCGTAGTAACGGCCGTTTACCTATCCGAAAAAAACTTTTTTAAATGTACTCTCATTTTTTAAAAAACCGTAATTGTAAGATTATAATTTTTTTATTATTAATTTTGAAATGGGTCATAATTTATAAACACCTGTAATTATGAGCTAATTTTCCTTTTCGTTTCTTCAATTTAAAAATCGGCAACTTATTGTTTTCCATTTCGAGGCCAACATTTAATGAATTTGACCTTTACATAAAGGGTCGAAATCTTCCTTCTTTACTGCTACTCATTTAATTTCTTTAGTTTTTTTTACTGATTAGTAAAAAAAATAACAGCGACTTCTCAGAGCCTATATCAAATTCGAGCGCTCAAAACATCAAAATTATTTATGGATTAAAGATATGATGCAATCATATTTTATTACGGAATATTTTAGACACCGAGCTTAAATTAAATTTACAAATGAAAACATTTCGCATGTTTTGATTTTGAGATATTCTTAATTTTATATTTGTAGAAAGCGTGCAAGAAATCTATATTAATTCGTTTCAAAACACAAACACAACAGGAGATATTTCAATAATTTAATATTGTAGGAAATAAAGAAATCTTCTATTCTTAATTGCTCTCAAAGCACAAAACAAGATTTTTAGATATTTCAATAATTTAATATTTGTAGAACAGCAAGAAATCTCTACTTTCTTAATTCTTTCAAAGCACAAACACAACATTTGGAGATATTTCAATAATTTAATATTTGTAGAAACAGCTAAGAAATCTCTACTATCTTAATTCGTTTCAAAGCACAAACACAACATTTTTTAGATATTTCAATAATTTAATATTTGTAGAAAAGCGTAAGAAATCTCTACTTTCTTAATTCGTTTCAAAACACAAACACAACATTTGGAGATATTTAATAATTTAACTATTTAAAAACGTAAGAAATTCTAATTTCTTTATTGTTTCAAAACACAAACACAACATTTGAGATATTTCAATAATTTATTTGTGACATGTGTAGAAATCTCTTCTTTCTTAATTCTCAAGCATAACACAACATTTGGAATTTCAATAATTTAATTTGTAGAACAGCAAGAAATTCTACTTTCTTAATTCGTTTCCAAAGCAAAAACACACCATTTGAGATATTTCAATAATTTAATATTTGTAGAATAAGCAAGAAATCTCTACTTCTTAATTCGTTTCAAAGCACAAAACAACATTTGGAGATATTTCAATAATTTTAATATTTGTAGAACAGGCAAGAAATCTCTACTTAATTCGTTTCAAAACACAAACACAACATTTGGAGATATTTCAATTTAATATTTGTAGAATAGCGTAAGAAATCTCTACTTCTAATCTCTCTCAAAACACAAACACGACATTTGAGATATTTCAATAATTTTATATTTGTAGAGAACAGCTAGAAATCTCTAATTTTCTTAATTCTCTAAAAGCACAAAACACAACATTTGAGATATTTCAATAATTTATTATTTGTAGAACACGTAAGAAATCTCTTCTTTCTTAATTCGTTTCCAGCAAAGCACAACACAAATATTTGGAGATATTTCAATAATTTAATATTTGTAGAACAGCGTAAGAAATCTCACTTTCTTAATTCGTTTCAAAGCACAAACACAACATTTGTAGATATTTCCAATAATTTTAATATTTGTAGAATGAAAGTGAAGAAATCTCTACTTTCTTAATTCGTTTAAAGCACAAACACACATTTGGAGATATTTCAATAATTTAATATTTAGAGAACAGCGTAAGAAATCTCTACTTTCTTAATCTTCGTTTCAAAGCACAAACACAAAATTTGGAGATATTTCAATAATTTAGTATTTGTAGAACAGCGTAAGAAATCTCTACTTAATCTGCTTCAAAACACAAACACAACATTTGGAGATATTTCAATAATTTAATATTTAGAACAGCGTAAGAAATCTTACTTTCTTATTGTTTCAAAGCACAAACACAAATTTTAGATATTTCAATAATTTAATATTTGTAGAACATGCAAGAAATCTCTACTTTCTTAATTATCGTTTAAAAACACAAAACACAACATTTGGATATTTCAATAATTTAATATTTGTAGAACAGCGTAAGAAATCTCTACTTTTAATCTGTTTCAAAGCACAAACATCATTTGGAGATATTTCAATAATTATATTTGTAGAACAGCGTAAGAAATTCTATCTTAAATTCGTTTCAAAGCACAAACACAACATTTGGAGATATTTCTAATAGTTTAATATTTGTAGAAAGCGTAAGAAATTCCTAACTTTCTAATCTGTTCCAAAGCACAAACATAACATTTATAGATATTTCAATAGCTTAATATTTGTAGAACAGCGTAAGAAATCTACTAACTTTAAGAACACCATTTAATACACATTTAAATTGTAAAGCGTTGACATAATTCGTTCAAAATAAACACAACATTTGAGTATATTTCAATAATTAATATTTAGAACATGTAAGAAATCTCTACTTAATCCGTTTCAAAGTACAAACACAACATTTGGAGATATTTCAATAATTCAATATTTGTAGAACAGCGTAAGGAATCTCTACTTTCTTAATTCGTTTCAAAGCACAAACACAACATTTGGAGATATTTCAATAGTTTAATATTTGTAGAACAGCGTAAGAAATCTCTACTTTCTTAATTCGTTTCAAAGCACAAACACAACATTTTTAGATATTTCAATAATTTTATATTTGTAGAACAGCGTAAGAAATTTCTACTTTCTTAATTCGTTTCAAAGCACAAACACAACATTTGGAAAATGTTGCTTACTGGATGCCATTTTTAACTTCACAAAATATTTCGCCAGCATTGGAGGTAATTTGATGTTAGTCGTCAAATTTTGTTTCAATTATTCGAACTTTCTGTTTATTTGTTTTATTGAAGCTTGAAAGAGCCAGAAAATTCTCTAAATCCCTCTCCTCTTTTTTCAAATATCTACAATTATTGCCACGGATGGAAGCTGTGACGGAACACACAGTTATTTGCATTTTTCCACAGAATGTGATCGTACTGAAGAATTTTAGATACGGTTTATCATGGCGTCAATACAAGTGGAATCAAAGTCACGTGATAAAAGTAATTGCGCTTGCCATATAACATCTAATCATACGCTGTGATAAGATGTCACGACTTTTTCTTTCAAAATGATGCGCACAAGGCCAGATTTCCCATAGGGCCAACCTAGGCCATGGTCTAAGGCGCATATATAAAAGAAATAACAACGAAATATTTACAAGCTTCTCAGTATTATTTTGGAAAGGCCATATAGAACGATGTTTCTGAAATTTATATCCGTTACATTAAATACATTGAGCGATACATTGATTTTCTTTTTGTTTTCTGTAGTATCTTATCCTTGCACTTCTTTGCATTGAAATTTATTTAACGAGATCTATCCAATTCAGTGACCCTTCAAGCCTATTCACGGAAAAAGCGCGAACGAAAAAGTTACAGTAGATATTTCAGACGATTTTCCAGAAATTCGATGGGATATTTTTTGTAGACGTTAATGTTGAGTTATTTCATAAGTAGTATCATTTTGAATTAAAAATGTAATGTGGTTCAAAGATTACAAAGATTGTATTAGGTAATTATATGTTTCAAAGATAAACTATTGTATATTAAATTGAAAATTAAATATTAGCTTTTTCGAAAGGGGATGCATAATATTGTGATATTCGTAACGAATAAAAAAATATATATTTGTAGAATTATTAAAATATTTAAAGAAAGAAATTAATTAGATAAAAAAATCGTTTGGTCATGAAAGAAATTAATTTTAAAATATCGTTTGGCTGAAAAAGAAATTAATTGAAAATATAGTTTGGCATTAATTCTTTTCTAAAGGTAATAAAAATAGTTTGGCAACGATATTGTATTTTTCTACCGTTGCCTAGCAACGGAAAAGAAATATGATTATGAGATTGAACTTAAAATTCGGTGCAATGTTTTGTGATGTGAGTGTATGTGCTTGTTTTGCAGTTTTGTGCTGTGGAAAACGTCCAATAAATATATTATTTTTGATAAAGAATGCTCCACGATTCTTCATACTATGCTGAAATACACCAGAATATGCTTTGGCCTAGGGCATATAAATGTGTAAATCCGCCCTTGGATGCGCAATGGACGTGGCGCACTTTATGAGTGTCACATGACCAACACTTGTTTCCCTTGATTGGTGTCGGTCTATTTGTTGAGCATTGTTGTTATAGTCTTGCCTGCTGACAGCAAATTATTTTATTTTAAACGGAAACCTTATGATGCAAGACATCTCGTCGATTCCTACGAGCTAATTGCTAGAAATCATCCTATTTGTGCTTGAGATCTAGTGGCATAACCAAACAAAAAGAGACATTATGAGAAAGGAGAGCAATTATACTGTGCGCGCTCTTGAAGCTTTAAACGAAAGAAAAAATGCCCACAAAACTTCTAGGTATTTAAAGCATTATTAATAGAACCTTTCA
>BGPR01044550.1:0-12580 GCA_013235015.1 Araneus ventricosus | reverse complement strand
CAGGGTTCGTACGCGTCCTTAAAAGTCCTTACTTTTACATTTAGTCCTTAAAAATCCTTATTTTTATGTCCCATTTTTAAAAAGTCCTTGAAGTCCTTACTTTTTACTCTGCCATTATTGAAAAATTTAAAATTTCACCTATTATCATTTTTCTAATTCCTCCTTCTCGGCGGCTCTCATCTCGGTTGACGTAGCTCTCGCGGAATGGGGTGGGGGGGACGACACTGCTCGCGTTCTACGAATCCATATCCATCGCATACACTTTGGGAAATAAGGGAGGAGTTACGGATGGCCTTTATTGGTCCATGGTTCTATAGGAATGATTGTCAAAAGTACTGTTACCATTTTTAGAACAGTATCAAAGTGATAAACCTTTACTTCCATTTTTTGCCAATGATGTTTTTAAAACTTGTTAATGATTGCATTCAACATTTCAAAATTTTGAAACCAGAGAATGAAAGAATTGAGAAACCTGAGACTTTATGCAAATTCAATTTCAGTGACCCAAACTTGTATAATGATAAAAGTTAAGTGTATTTAGGATTTGCTGTAGAGCAACTAATAAAAGAAAAGTTTAAAAAAATAAGGAATTAGTAGACAAGGATGTTTTCACACTCAGACAGGATAGTCGGAAAAACATCATAACAATGATAAAACATTTCGTGCAGAAATGTCCTGTGAATTGCTTACTAATAAGACCTGCGATTTACATTGATCCACGAGTAATGGCTGGATATCCTGAAAAAGCACAGGAAAAAATGAAAAAGGTATTGATTGTGTTGTTGCAAAATAAACGTATTTTGGAAAAAGATTGCGACGAAATTTTGTTACTCTATGCAGATTTTCTGTTAAATATTGTAAAGCCAAATTCATTTGAATTTACTTCTTTCAATCCAAAGAGTGTTTCCCTTGATACTTTTTTTACAAACTTATTTTAGCAATAATCATTATGAAAAAGTTTTGGAAGATTATCAAAATGGTATTAATACTGTCACATGGACAATGAGGTTTTTCGGTGAACAAGGCCCTGGAAATAGAAAATTTAAAAGATGCTTCATATATTTCCCAGCGTGTAAATCATGAATTTATTAAGCTGTCTGGGGCTATTTATGACTTAAATATTACTAAAGAAATGAGGACGGCTGCCACCTCAGCTAGAGCAAAATACATTCAGTATTTAGAAAGTGAAAGATCCAAAGAAAAGACTGAAGCGAAAAGCTCTAGAGGAGGAAATAGATTTTTTAAAACAAAAGAAAATGTTCCTCCAAACGGATATACACCAAACAAATGAGAAAGCAAATGATTTAGCTAATGAGGCTGAAAAGTCAAAGGACATAAATTTATTTATTCAATCACATAAACTAAGAAAAACAATTTCTGAAAAAGAAATTAAAATAAATACCTTGGATGTAAAATTGAATGAAAAAAGTTTGGAATTAAAAGATATTTAATTTGATTACCAGTTTCATGGGGTTTTTTTTCATCAATTTATTAACTCGTATTTTTAGGAGTTTTGTTGTGTTAAATTTATAATGTGTCTTCTATGTTTTACATTATACTTTATCATCTAATAGGTTGAATTTACAAAAATGAGACATTTTATTTAAAAATGCGTGCAACAATTCTTTAAGTTTATTCAATTTAGGGGTCCTTATTTTTTGGTTTTTTTAGTCCTTAAATGTCCTTGATTTTCTTTTAAGGAAATGTGTATGAACCCTGTATTATTATTATTATTTATTTATTTTTTTCTCCCTAGTCTTATTTGGTTTGAAAAAATGAGATTAACGTTTGAGATGTTAGATGGCATGGACAGTTACATCATGTGCTTGACGCTATTAGGGATGTATACAATGAACAGAATAAGTGCAGAATGAAATAATAACAAGTCCTAAATGTCTAACACAATTTCAAGTTTAAAAAAAGCAATGTTAAGAGAAATTATGAATATCAAATAATGCATAAGAGATTCACTTGAAATAAAACTCAGTCACTATTAATGGTGAACAAGCTGGTGGCTAGTGTATAATATTTAGAGTTCCGAAAGACTGCCCTGACCAGCAGGAGTGGCGTTAGAGTTTGCCTGATGGGGGGGCACGACCTGCTGTATGAGGGGACGAATGTGATTAAATTGGTCTCAAATTTTCGCCAGATCTTTATTTATCAACTAGTTGAATACCCCGCGCGAAAATTTTGCCCGACGGGGGGCACAGCATCCCGGACAGGGACGACTCGGTCCCCCCTCTGGCCCCACCCCTGCTGACTAGAAGGAGAAAAGTAAAGTTCTCATTTCATTTATTAAGAAGGCAATCTTGTACAGAAGAACATTGTTAGTAGAATAAAAGCTAATGGATATTAATTTAAGATCCATCTGTTACGAAAAAATAAAATTTAGACATAGATATGTTAGAATAAAATCCTCTGCAAAAAAATTTTGTCTGTAAAGTAACAATTAAGGACTATGTATTCAAAAGCATTTTTTTAACACTTAAGGGATACTTGGCCCTACGCAATTTTCTCAGATTGCGTGATAATTGGTAATTTGTGTGTGACATTTTTATTTGACCTTTGGTCATATGGTATATTTTAGGCAATTTTCATTCCAATCTGAAAAGCCATCGTAATGGTGTGTAGATAAATATGTTTCGGGGGTACAAAAGTAAATTTTCACTTTTTCATTTCTCAGTTTGTTGGAAGTTTAATATGGAAAATATGATGAATCAAAATACTTCTGAGTTTTACGCATACTTCTAGCTATAATTTGACATACAATGTTATGCAAATTCTGAATTCTATATGGTTTAATTTTTAGATTATGTTGAAAAAGTGAAGTTAGGATACTTGATCCTAAAAAGTTAAGGATACTTGACCCTATGAAAACCGATTGCAGCTTCGATGTCGTAACCGACTAAAGTAGATTTTGTGGTTGGGATCGGTTTTCTGGTGCGTGGAGTTTGTCAGCAATATTGGAAACTCAAATATAGAGAATAGTTATTTAGAGTTTAGTTTTTGTTCTTGGTAATTATTTAATGAATAAAATTTCTTTTCAATATGATAATTAAAATTTCTTTTTAATTTGAAATTAATTTATTTAAAAAAAATTAAAGTTAAAAGAATTAATTAAAAGAAAATTTTAAACTTCAATTAAAAAGAATTGGAAATAAATAATTATTTTAAAAGGAATTGAAATTTGAGTAATTTATTTTTTCCTCACCTGAGAAAGAAAGATTTATTTATTATTTTTATAAAAATCTTTTGCTGGAACTATTTGTCATAATTTGGTTTTATTTAATGTTTCACCATTTCTGTTGAGTTCCTCTTTCTTTCTTAATATGAATTTTCTCCTAAAATATATTTTTATGTTTTCGCTTTTTATTTTTCTTTAAATCTTAGAAAAACCGAGTAAGTCTATTACAGAATGACACAGGCTTTGAACAAAAAAAGCTGAATTTCATAAATAATGAATCGTGCCAAGCATAAATACCGAAAAGTAAGATATATATTGATTAATGGAACAATAAAATAAATAAATTTATACAAAAAGTTCTTGTGAGATATTGAAAATATTGTATAATCTTCTATACTTATAAAAGGCAATGTTTGTGTGCGTGTGTGTGTGTTTGTCTGCGATGTCCAGACGAATCTATCGCACTTACAGCCATGAAATTTGGCACACAGATAGTCGTAATGGTGACTGAGTGCACCTCGAAGCCGAAATTTTAAATTTTAATCTAGAATTTTTTTTATTTAATGTTTTGTGTTGTTTTGGTTGATTTTTCGCACTAATTTCTCATTAGAATGGTTTCAAATAATTGTACGACAAAAATAGATAGACCATCGGAAAGAGCACGCGATTTCCGTTCTAATGAAGTTAGTTTTGAATTTCTATCTTAAATTACTGAATTTTGAGAATTTTTTTTAAAATCAGTCAGTTTTGCACCTAAATGTTGGTTCTGTTTTTAAATTTGTTGCATCCGACTTTCTAATAACACTATTATTTTCAATTTTTTTCAGCTTATAACTGCAACGGTTCTGTCGGATTTAAAACGAGAATGGTTAAAATATCTTTTTTAGTTTTTTTAAAATTAATTTTTTCCTGGTAGTTGAACGATATGTTTCCTCTAGCGAAGCTTTCGCCCACGACAGTCTCCGGAACGTTGCGGGCAATTTCATTGGCTGAAGGGCCAGGGTGACGTCATTACTTTCGCGTTCTGCGAGGAGATGATGTATTTACTCCATGACCTCGATTATTATTTTTAAGCGTATCTTAACTTATTTCTTTGGCTTTCATACTTTGCTCGCGGTGTAATAAATATCACATTGTAATTTTTTAATATTATTTGGATTTAACGGTACTCGGTCGAGAGGAAAAGGAGGCGGACCAACTCAATAATATATATATATTTCTGTTTTGATTTAGTTTTTAAAACTTTCATTTATGCAATTGTATGTGGGCTTTTTTTTATTTTGTTGAAATCCCGATTCCACGGGCAACGCCGTGCGCGTACTGCTAGTCTATACTTATAAAAGGCAATGTTTGTGTGCGTGTGTGTGTTTGTCGGCGATGTCCAGACGAATCTATCGCACTTACAGCCATGAAATTTGGCAGACAGGTAGTCGTAATGGTGACTGGATGCACCTCGAAGCCGAAATTTTAAATTTTAATCTAGAATTTTTTTTATTTAATGTTTTGTGTTGTTTTGGTTGATTTTTCGCACTAATTTCTCAATAGAATAGTTACGAATAAGTTTACGATAAAAATATATACACCATCGGAAAGAGCATGCGATTTCCGTTCTAATGAAGTTAGTTTTGAATTTCTAACGTAATTTACTGAATTTTGAGAATTTTTTTAAAAATTGTCACTTTCTCCTTATATTTTTAACTGTCAATGTTTTTTTCCCTCGCATCCAACGTTCTAATAAACCTATGATTTTCAGTTTTTTTATGGTAACAACAGAGGTATTTATCTCTCATTTAAAACAAGAACGGTTAAAATATCTTTGTCCGTTCGTTTTTAATAATTTTTTTTCTTAAAGGGTTAAAAAAATTCTTTTCGAATGAAGTTCTTTCTCCGGAACGGTGAGTTTCTCCCTGGCTACGGCTAGCGCCATCTGTTGGAATTATTCTCTCCTCAATTTTTAGCATGTTTTGCTAGGAATAATTTGAAATCATTTCGTTGGACGCAAGGGTTTAGTCGTAAATTAAGCAGTGCTGGAAGATTCTGACATGGGTGATAAGTTGGCTTTGAACTTCTAACGTAATTCGCTGAATTATGAGAGAATTTTTTTCGTGATGATCTAAAAGAGTTTCTTTACCATCTGCGTAAAATGTGCCATAGCTTTTCACGCAAGCTCCAGGGGGGTGACGAAGGGGGTACTGTCGTGACCTTGAAACGTCACGGTACTGTGGTTTGAGACTGTATTGCATCAGCATAACTTAGATACACCATTGCTGTATATTAAAGATTTTCACGTTGCAATTTTTTTTTTATTATTGTTTTGGAATAACGTACTCTGTACTGCTTTTCTACATGTCATTATCGCGGGAAAATCAATGTGTATCTTTTGTTTTGATTTTGTTTCAAAACTTTTTCGTGTTATTGTGGGCGATTTTTTTTTCATGTTTTTGAAGTCCTGATTCCACGGGCAACGCCGTGCGCGTTCTGCTAGTTATTATATAAAAGAAAATTAAGTATGATAAAATCCGATGCCAAAAAAGCTGAAATCCGCGTTTCCGCTGAAATGTGTCATGTCTGCTATTAGGCTTCTCGATTTCTTGTTTTGTACAACATTTTATATACATATATATATTTGCATTTTGATGCTTTTTTTTTAAATTTTTCATAACCGGAAATTCTTAAACGCGTTAATGACGTTGCTAGGTTTCCACTTCCATTGCTGTAATTTTTTTCATTTAATTAAATCAATATTTTAATTGATAATTAAATTTTGAACTAATTTAGTTTATTAACTAGTTTTAATGTAATGACTTAATGAATTTAATTTATTAACTAGATTGTATTAATAACAACTGTGTTTTATAGTAACTATATAATTTAATTTTTAATATAGTTTCATTAATATTATTTGATAATAAAGATATTTTCAGTTCAGTAGTTATAACCCAATAACTGAATTTCGTGTATATGCAAATTATCAAAAGAATATAAGTACGTTTTGCATATAGGGTCAAGTATCCCTAGCTTAAGGTCAAGTACCCCTAAGGTTAGGGATACTTGACCCTATGCAATTTCATGAAATATATTTATTTTATGATTAAATGAGATATCAATTTTGAATAAGTATGTATCTCATTCTTAAAAACAAATCCTTTTATGATACTAAAAATTCAAATATTCGAGAAATATAAGAAAAAGTAAAAGTAGGGTCAAGTATCTCTAGTTTTCCCTATATAATATTTTTTTTTTTTAAAAAATCCTCTACAGATAGATTATTAAGAATACGACCTTCTACTACATAAGAATATTGTTTTCAGAATGAAAACCAATGAACCACAGAGATCACTCTTCTTCCTTGTGTAATGAGCATGAGCAGAATTCCATAAAGTTGATCCAGCACGAGAATAAAACTGATTTCAAAAATTAATACTACAGCTATCTTTAAAATAATTTTGTCTTTATGATAAAAACTATTGAAAATCAAAATAAAACCGAATTTCAACAATTTGAATCGATGTGAAAAATAACAACTTTGATTTGGATCATTAAAACTTAAGTATAATATTACAAATTTTTCTGTCATGTAATAATTAAACCCATTATTTAAAACTGAGTTCCAAAAAACAGATTCAATAATAAAAATTAAAAAACACTTTTAGTTTTGATCATTATGAATACAGCCTTCTACAAAAGAATTTTGTTCTCAGAATAAAAACCAATGAATATTAATCTAATCCTATACTGCATGATTTTTTATTTATTTTTCAACAAAAATTATATAAATCTACTTAAATGAGTGTAAAGAATGAAAAAAATAACATTAAAAATTTCATTTTTTAATAAAATTAATTATTTTATTAAATTTTCGTAACTGAAAAACTTTCCTTCTTCAACTAAAAATTGCAGCAACTAAATAAATTTAAAAATAAATTATTAAACAATTCAAAATTAATTGAAAAAGGGCGGAAAATAGCAGTATTCCATATGTGAACCATTGTGCATTGTCGGTTTGAAGTTGTGCGACCAGATTCACAAAAGAACAAAACACAATCTTCCGTAAACAATAAATCTTTATAGAATATGAACCAACGAAAAAATTTTATTCCAAGAGATTGCCCCGACATGATTTATGTTACACAGATCACTAAGAAGGCAATCTTACACTTAAGAATATCGTTACAGCAGAAAATTAATGAATATGTATTTTAAAAATAATTTTGGAAAAGTGAGCCGACAGTAGGGAAAAAAAATTGTCTTAGGTCATTAGGAACAAAACCGGTAAGGGTAATAGAATTCTATCAATATAATCAAAAATAATATATATGTATTTAAAACACTGAACTTTGGAAGATTAATCCAACAGATTCTTTCGTTTTCGGTCGACAAACACTTTTTGTTTTTCATGTAAACATAGTTGAAATTCCACGATGTGTGAAATAAGTTCTCTATTCATTAAAATGAATGGTTCAGCGTCGCTAATAGCTTTACCACGAGAGATGCTGATGTCATCTAACCTAATCTAACCGAAGCAGGGTGTCTACCGGTCATAATAGTCACGAATAGAGAAAATAGCTGTGTAAGTCACGAATTGCTTTCATTTTTGGCTTACATCTTTGAATGCATTCTTATTTGACTTTTGGATTATCAATTCTAGATTACCCGCATGTTTAAGAATAAAATCCTGATATAGGAATGCGATTTCAAACGTTTGATTCATTCTTCGATCTGGTTATAGTTGTCTCAATTTGCATATCAGTCTAACTTTATGTTTTTTTTTTTAATCATTAGCAAAAGACTGACACACAAAACGATTTTTAGTTCAGATACCATTTTCACGTTTCAAATTATTCGAAAGAACGTTTCGAGAGTATATTGAATAATAATAATAAAAAATTCTTATTATTTGACTTTTGGATTATCAGTTCTAGATTATTTGCATGTTTAAGAATAAAATCATGATATAGAAATGTGATTCCAAATATTTGATTCATTTTTTGATCTGGTTATAGTTGCCTCAATACTTAATTTGAATATCAATCTACTTATTCTGTTTTCCTTGAACCATTAGAAAAAGACAGACATATAAAACGATTTTTGATTCGAATATCGTTTTCGCGTTTCAAATTATTTGAAAGAACGTTTTGAGAGTATATTAATTAAGAAAATTAAAAAGGTTTTTAAAAGCGCGCTTTTATAAGTTAACTAAAATGTAGAAAATAATTTTTTAATCAAAAATCTGGAGATCAAAGCAAAAATCGTAACGGCATGAGGCGCTATTATAAATACTCTTAATAAATTGGAATCGTAATAACATTCATAATATATTTAATTTGTAAGTAATATTTAAGATTTTTCTTTCTTTAGGTATTAATTGTGACTTAGTTGCCGTATCTTATTGCCTTCAGAACCCCATGCTTTTCAGATTTTTGCTTTGACCTACAAAGTTTTTATAACAAAAAAATGTGCTGTTAATTTTTTTTATTTTCTACTTTTTAATCTTCAATATATATTTCTTAATTCATCATCAGTTTTATTATGTTCAGAAAGAAGTAAATTAAAGCATCAATTCAAATATTAATGTCAAGAATTGAAAACATCGTATCTATATGCCTGATAAAAATAATACCTATGGGATATTCTTATTATCTTGGTAATAATTTGTTACTTCGAAATTTAATTAACTTTGCAAAGTTTCTTTTCTTCTTACGTGAAGCCTCTCTCATTGATCACTTATTGCAAAATGGAAAAATGTCACTTTCTTTATTGAAAATCTGCTTCTCCCAGTCTTGTTTATGATTTATTTTATTTTATTTTACAACAAACTATTCAAGAGGAAAAATTTAATTATAGCTATCGCCAATATGGTTTAAGGGCATGTTTTATCATGATAATCATATGCTTACCTTATAGATTTCTCCCTTTTTTCCGTTATTTTATCAAGTTTTTCAATTTTCTGATAGATTTATAAAATATATACGCTATGTTAAAAGTTCCAATCGCGAAAAAGAATAATCAAAAGATAAAACCACTAAATAGAGTGTGCTCCCCTCGACTTTATCGTATACTTCTGCAAAATGGCGCGTTTTATATTTAGCTCCGTCGTAAAGTGAAGAAAATCAAGTACACATTTTGTACTTTTTCCTTT
The DNA here is from genome assembly GCA_013235015.1 of Araneus ventricosus. Taxonomy (NCBI): domain Eukaryota; kingdom Metazoa; phylum Arthropoda; class Arachnida; order Araneae; family Araneidae; genus Araneus; species Araneus ventricosus. The sequence goes on along the minus strand of BGPR01044550.1, from coordinate 3,257 downwards.
TAATCGATTGGTCCAAAATTTGTTACAGATCTACAATATTGTTGTCAAGACCTTATATCGAATTTCATCTAGGTAGATTACTGCGTTTTTGCAGATATCGCGTTCACGCACACACAATAGTCAGACTAACAGATAGTCAATCCTTTGGAGTACAGTATACTCTCCATTATCCTTGCGCGGTTTATCCGTGCTCATTCCAGATTCGCAAAAAAAATTAAAGAGAAACATTTTCACGCTTATCATGCATGTAAAATCGATGTTGATGTTCGATCGAGATATTCATTCCGAAAAACTAATGAGCCGTGACGGCGGAGGCTAAAGAATATATTTTTTTCTTCCACCACGTGCAATCTCTACCGGTTCAACTCCTAATTTTCCGAGAAATGAATCATCCACTTCCTGCTAGCTCATTATCGTACGAACACGCTTCTTCCTGACACGTCATTCTTTAACTTCTTCGTCTTCTTTCACTTTCGCACGTGTTTCTTTAGTTTTTGCGTCTTGTTTATCGTCAGTTAGTAGCGTGAAATTTTTTTTAGTGGTAAAAATGAGTGGTGTGAAACGAAAACGAAACGTTTTAAATGTTAAACAAAAATTAGAAATCCTTTAAAAACTTGATAATGGAGAATCAGCTAGTAGTGATGCAGAAGATGTACTAAATGAGGGGAATACAGTTTCTCATTCTGCTGCTCTACAATCTGTCGAAACTTTGTTAGATTATATGGGGAAAAGTGGATTTGATTACGGTGACATTACTGCGGTTCGTAAAATATGTGTCGATATACGACAAGAGATGAACAAACGGCAGAAACAAAAACGCATTACAGATTTTTTAAAGGAGTAAATGTTAAAAGGAAAATTCCTAGTTTGATGTTATACAGCATGCAAATGTAAGTAATTATTATATTTTTGTACTGATGTTGATTTTTTCTTTAATAAAAAGGAGTTTTCGGATTATCCGTGTTTTTCTATTATCCCTGCGATCCCTCCCGGTGGTTAACCGGTATAATCGGGAGTCAGTGGCGAATCCAGGATTCGGGTCTGGGAGGGGCTGAGGTCATAAAAATTTTGTATCGTAGTGACGAAAGTCAAACCTCATGGCTTATGTAAACCAAAACACTTTAACTTTACAGATTTTACTCACCTGGCAATAAGAATCCTAAAAACAATACAATACTTTCGATAATTTAATAAAAAATACAATGAAATAACCAGCCAAAAAAATGTCTTCGATCGCGTCAAAGCTACAAGTACAAGTGGAATGACTAGAAAAGTAGGAAAATTTTCGATCCTGTCAAGCCAGAAAGCTATGTTGTAATGATTTTATTAATTTTTTAAAAATGAATATTAAGAACAAACAGTTGTAGTGATTTTAAATGAAATCAAGAATTTTGTGTTAGCTCTGGGGGGGGGGGGCGGCAGCCCGATAGCCCTTTCCCTGGATTCGCCACTGTCGGGAGTGCACTGTATTTGGCTTGACGGAGATGTACAATTCTGGTGACAAAACAGGATGTCAAATTTCTCGTGTAAGTGCGACGACTCATCTAGGTCGTCGCGCTTTTTACTTATCGCGCTTGAAGACATACAAACATAATTCCAAGAAGGTGTTTTTCGGACTCAAAAAGGACTAAAATTTGAATTTCAAAATCTCGAGGTCGAACGCAGAGTGATTTTTTAAAAAACGTGGTTCGTAAGCTATCCCTGTCAGCAATTTGTACGTCTGTAGTCCTGTCAGTAATCAGTAAGAAAAATAGTCCGTTACAATCATGCCGCTCAAGGTAGCGGAATCGAATTTTAGATGCAGTTATTTTAAGGTATGCGCTCAGGAACGATGTGAAAAAGAACAGTTCAGCTCTCACAGTTACAGTTATAGTGACAAAATTTCGAAAACTTCAAATGGCAACTCTCCTTTTCGTTTATTGGGATGCGATTTTTATAATAAAAGACTTGAATGGTAACTGCAGCATAAAAACGCTGGCGACTAAGAAAAAGTTGAAAACAACCAATATGGACAGAGAAGCGTTAACCTGGGCATTCACTTGAAGGCTAGCTATGCCATTTGTCCTAAGCCTGTTTTCTTTTCCCACCCATTTTAATCAAAAAATTACGCACGTCATTCATGTAGGCTCCAAAATGCGATACCGTAGCTCTCCGATCCCCCATATTCCTCCCCCACTCGGCGGATTTCCGATTTTCTAGTCTCGTCGCGAGGTCTCAATCTAGTCAGATCCTTTGATGTGCCGCTAGCCTCTCATCGGGGTCTCAAATTGGAATCGGCCCATGAAATTTTGGATTTTGAGTTCGTTTGAATTCCATCGTTTCGAATCATTTGTTCCAAATTTCATAGATTTTCAACTTTGATTATTGCTTTTTCCCTTCTCGTGTTCCATAAATTCCATTTTGGAAAATACGTGAATGGCCTGCTTTAGAAAAGCAAAACATTTTATTGTGTTTCAAAACTTTTTTCACTTGTGTGCAAAGTGTCACCGTGTGTGAATATAGGCAAGTGACATTGTGAATTTATATATTGAAGGAATATTCCATACAAAATTGTAACGAAAGATCTAGAAGTTTCTAGAACATAAAAAAAACATATTTTATAATTGAAATTCCAGTCCTTGGATTAAATAACATGGCCGAGACTCGAATCATCAGGTTAACAGCCCAATGCTTTGCCACCAAGTCGCGGTGACTACTGTTAAGTTTCCTTTGTACGACAATCAGTGGCTGCTCGTCAGATCAGAAACGAGCAGTGCTGCAAAACCCGTAGCTGGTGAACGGTGTTCAATCTTGAAATTTTTATAATCAATTTTCCGCTCTTCGAAAGCTATAAAAATACGAAATTTTGAAGATAGGCAACCTTCTTCTTTTCTTATCTCTAATTATGATGATTGAGTACTCCATATAAACATTTTCATCTGAAGAATATTTTAGAAAATTATTTACATACCTTTTTTCTAAGAATGACAAACTAAAGAAAACGAATATTCAATAAACTAGACATATTTCCGCTGAAGCGAAACAGAAACCATAAACATCCCATAAGGGAAAGCGAAGAAAAACGTAGCGAGAAAGTGATGGCGAATTTTTGGCGGGAAGAGGAAAAAAAATCGAGCACATCTATTTCTCAGTTGGCCACATGCCAAACCAGGGCTGGATGAAATGCAGCTCTGGCACCTAAATTCAAAGGGAGAAAGGGTTGCTTTTCCGATCCCAATGCATCGCTTTGCAGTGCGCCGTGGACGAATTTTGATGCT
>BGPR01044549.1:0-12580 GCA_013235015.1 Araneus ventricosus | reverse complement strand
GTAAAGCAAAATGAAAGTTTTCATATCAAAGTTTATGCCTTTCTTATTAAAGGAAACAAAAGAAATTGTGAATCTACTTATTACATCAAGGATGCAAAGAATTTAGTTTTAAATTGCACTTAACTTTATTTCTTATATAATCAAATCGGCGATTTATTTCATACTTTGCCGGTTTGTCATTTGGCATGCTATAGAATGCCTATGAAATGTGTGAAATATAAATCGTTTCATACATTGCCGACTAGTTTTAGGCATTATATACAATGCCTAGGCATTCTATAGAATGTCGGATTTCAAACTTTGCTGGTAACATATACACCGTTTTTCATTGATTCAAGAAATATTTCCGCCAAATTTGAAGGGAATTGAACAACGCATTTGGTTGTAATCGCGTAACAAACTTACAGACAGACAAATGCAAAATGCTGGAGTTGGACCGTAGACCTCGCTTCTCTCGGTCAATAATACGCACAAGAAGAATTATCAGTTTATGACAGTACAACTCCGAACAGAGTCTGCGCTACCTTTACTCAAAGGAAAAGCATACTTGTTTATTTTAAATTCAGCAAAATTTAAGATTACAAAGTTTCTTTTTGACGACAAATATTGGCGATGAATTCTTTGTGGTTAAATTATTGTTGTCTCCATTATTTTTCTCTAAATGTTATTTTAAAGGGACTTTATCTGAAAATGCGCACAATCACGTATGCAGGAAAATACGCGTTCTGAAATAGCACACAGGGAAAATAATCCCAGACAGCGCAAACTTTTCACTTTTGCTTCATGTTGAAGTAAATAAAACTGTGATTACTTGTTTACTTTATCGAGAACTTTGGGATTTATCTGAAAACGTTAAATAAACAATGTGTGTGTTTGGATGTGAAATGGGAAAAGATGAAATATGTATAAAATTTTCGTTTGATGACTGAACTAGAATAAACATTTCCGAGAATTCTCCTCGTTATACTAGCAATGCAGCAATAAATATGTCTAGTTTCTCGGTTTTATTGCAGCGGAAAGTTGTATATTTAGAATTTATATGAAAATTGTTTTTTCGAGAAAGCGATTATAATATATGTAGAAAAGATTATATCTTTTATATAGTATATAGAATAACATCATGTAAACAGAAGACGGGAATGATAAATTTTCAAAGGAAAATTATGTTTATCACTGTTTGGTACGGAAAAATTGAGATACATGAAAGGTGATACTTGAATATATACAAATCTTTCTCTTTCCTTTTCTTCTTTTCCTATAACAACCAGAAATATAAACAATGGATGGCTAGCAATCGCTTATATACGTTATTTGAATCTCCTTTCTTTAACGTAAAAATCGCTCCGAAATTATTATGTACTTGATTGATTTGACTAGTCGGAGATTGACTATTTTTTACGCTAGTTTACTTATTTAGGTTATGTATTTGTGTTTATATTTCAATTTCAACTTCTATCAGTGAAATCCAAGAGAAATTAAGAAAACGCAAAGAGTATTGTCTGTTGTGGAGTAGCTGAGTCCTTCATTAAACGAAATTGTTTTGGATTCCATCCAATAACAATCGTGTTTACTTACTGCCAACAAAGAAAAAAGATTTAAAGATTTCTATAAATTCCTATCTTTATATATTCTCAATATGTTAAACAGCAGTGCTTCTTAAATAATGTGATTCTTAAGTCAGATCACGAAAACTGTGTATACCCGTGTATGTATGACTTTTTAATTTTATGGAGCAAAATAGTTCAAATCGACATGTATCATTTTGAATAATTTCAGAAAATTTACATCAGCAATATATTTGTGTATAAATGCAGCTTCATCCATTCAAACTGGAAAAAATCCATACGACAATATACACGGAGATTCAGTTGGTGTGTTGTAATGTAATGAACATAGATGGAGCCGTGGAATACTTTTTGAAACAGAGAATGTCGTTGGTTAGATGTTTTGAACTGAAGTACGTTAATAATTTTTCCTAATCTTAGAAAAGAAGAAAAAAATATTTTTTCTAAATCTACGATAACGTAAAAAATCCGTCATTTGAGCATTTGCACTATCTTCTAAAGATTTAAATTTAATTAGAAATGCTCATCACAAGATAAATAGGAACGATTTAGACAGAAGTAAGACAAGAATCTATGTGAAAAAGATTAGCATTTCACATCTCATAATTGGACATTAGCTATTCCTTTCTGCCACACTTTCGTTTCTTGCCTTTAGGTAATAAAAGAAAAATGAAAAAAGGCGTCTAACGCAGAGAAACAGCAAAATTAAATTCAGAATGCGATGTACCTGTGACAGAGAACGCTGCAAAAAAACCCGGGGCGTTCTTCAGACGTGGGCTTCCATTGTCTGTCATCAAAGTCGGAGAAAATATTGAAAATATTGAGAAATGAGAAGGTATATTCCAAGATAGAGCAACCACCACCTTCTGATTCTTCTTCCCCTTTCACCCAAAAGATTCTTTCCTAAGGAGGAAACCGATTTTTTAAATCTTTCATTAAAGAAGAATGACTGAGAACACAAGTGTAAAATGGCGCAAAGAAAAAAAAGTAAAAATCGAATGCTGAAGAAGATATGGCAATTTCGTTGACTCCGGGGATTGGACGCAAAAATGTGTGATCCGGAACTCAAGAAAAACGTATCCGGCATTCCCAGTTCCGAAAAATGCATCTGGTTCAAACTTTAAAAATTTCCTACCGGTATGGCAGTCGAATTCGTCTTCGATCTTTAGCGGTTTTTTGAGAATTTATTTTTGATGTTTTTTTTCCTTTCTTTCTTTTTCTATTAATTGTTTTACGGGATGTGAATCTTACCACCCACCTTCTTCTTTATTACAGGGAAGGACTATTTATGTGGAATTCGGGATCATAGAGGCGGAAACAAATGGTGAGGAATGACTCTTTAAAAATTTCCCCTCTCCTTTTTCTCGAGCACACTTCGCTTTATAAAAAAGATTTTTATTAGTTAAATAATGGCAAGTGTGGCGGAAACAGAAACTGTCTAAAACACTTCAAAATGTAAAAATTATAAGTTTTTATTTTCGAAAGTATTATTTATAGATTTTTATACAATCTTTATTAATTTTGTCTTTAAATTTGTGCTATTTTATGAAAGCATACTATAGCAAAAGCATATTAAAGCAAGTTTATGATAGCTCAGATTATGTTACCACCTCTTTCTTCCCTTTTTATTGAATCTTCAATTTTTTACTGCAGACATTCTTTTGTGAAATAAACGGAAATAATTTAAATTAAATGTGAAATTCTTTTAAACTATGTTTTCATGTAAATAGCTGATTTAAGTGTTTTCTCTGAATAAAATTGGGATTTGTATTTCCCTCTCTTTCCAAAAGTAAAATTTTGCACATATACTGCTTTCTTCCCTATTAAATGTTCACTTTTAAACGTTCCACGATATCAAATAAATGTATGCAAATTTTCCTAAATACATTATTTGGAAGTCTTTTTAAAGTGGGCTAATAAAACGAACACGAAAAATTATCATTTTATGACAGTGGAACTCCAAAGAGAGTCTGAGTTACCTTTACTGAAAGGAAAAGCATTCTTGTTTTTATTATTTTGAGCAAAATTTAAGATTCACAAAGTTTCTTTTTAACGACAAATATTACCGACGAATTCACTGTGGATTAATTACTATCGCTTCCATTATTTCGCCGTAAATGTTATCTTAAAGGGATTTTATCTGAAAATGCGTCCAATCAGGTATGCAGGAAAATATGCGTTCTGCAATGGCACACAGGGAAAATAATCCCAAATAGCGAAAACATTTCACTTTCGCTTCTTGTTGAAGTAAATAAAACTGTTATTGCTTGTTTACTCATCGATAGTTGTAGGATTTGCCTGAAAACAATAAATAGACATTTTTTTGTGTATTTGGATCTGAAATTGGATGAGATGAAATATGTATACAAGTTCATTTGATGTCTGTACTAGAATAAACATTTCTGAGAACTCCTTTTGTTATACTAATAATGTAGTAATAAATATGTCTAGTTCCTCGGTTTTATAACAGCGGAACGTTATATTTTTAGAATTCATATGAAAAATATTTTTTAATGCGATTATAATGCGTGTAGAAAAGATTATATCTTTTTATATAGTATACAGGATAACATCATGTAAACAGAAGACGGGAATGATGAATTTCCAAAGGAAAATTATGTTTATCACTGTTTGGTATAGACAAATTGCGATACATGATAGGTAACAGAGGGTATATACAAATATTTCTGTTTCCTTTTCCGCTTTTACTGTAATAACTTTAAATATAAACAATGGATGGCTGGCATTGCTTATACTCGTTATTTGAATTCTTTCTTCAACGCAAACATAGCTTCTAAATTATTACATAAAGCTCGGAGGTTGACTTATTTTATCGACAGTTTATTTATCTAGCTTATGTATTTGGCTTATATTTCAATTTCAACTCCTATCAGTAATATCCAAAAGAATTAAGAAAGCGAGAATAGTAATATCTGTTGTGGAATTCTTCTTAATTAGACAAAATCATTTGGAATTCATCCAATAACAATCGTTTCATATTTCTAATAAACAAAAGCAAATAAAAACATATTTCTGTTTTTTATATATTCAGATATCTGCATCTCTCTATCTATTATATGTTTGTGTTCCTTATATAATGTGATATGACTTCCAGTCAGATCGCGAAAATCGTACAAATCCATGCATCTGTCAGGTCTTTTAACAAGCAAAGGTAATTAGAAACATCATGTTTCCTTTTGGATTCTGTCCACGAAATTTTCAGCATCAATATGTTTTGTGCCTGAATGGAGCCACCACGGAATCTCTTTTCAACAAAGAGTGTCGTTGGCCAGATCTGTTGAAGGGGAGTACAAAGATAATTTCTCCTAACCTTAAGAAAGAAGAAAATAATATTTTATCTAAATCCGCAATTACAGTATTATATGACATTATACAATATTATATAATATTATTCAGTATAGTACAATATTATTTAATGTGGTATAATATTATACAGTATTATATGACATTATCCAATTTTATGAAAAAAATACAGTATTGAAAAAGTCTTAAGTTTTACACTGTTTCAATATTTTGAAAATATTATACAATATTACTTTTTCGAATTTTATGATATAAGACAATATCATGTGCTACGTGGGTAAGGTAGCAAAACCTTCCATCGAACATTTGCACTACAGTCCAAGACAACTCAAGAATGTTATACAGTGGAAGCTATGGATGGTATTCTTCCGACGAGTGAAATAGTCCTGCAATTATCCTAATGTATTTTAAAAGCAATTGACATATTTCAACAGAATTTTGCTTTAAATAATAACAAAAACCGATATTCTCTGCAATAAAAATCTATATTCATAACGTATGTTATTTAATTTCATAAATTTTTTTCCCGCCTTACGTCTGAAATTACGTCAATTCCAAAACGACCTTGCGCATTGGGGGGGGGGGGAAGGGTTTTTTTTTTTTGGGTTTGGGGTTCCCATTTTGGAGTCTCTCTTGGTGCTCGCGTGATTATGGTTACTCAGAAAACGTAACAGAATTTATTGGTCTTAATTAATTTCTTTTTATCATTTTTATATGGTAGCAACTTCTAAAATATCGCTGCTTTTGAAATTATTTATTGATATTATCTTTTTTCAGTATTTGTATCAATTTTTGTACATATATATACAGTGGCGAATCCAAGGGTGCTATCGGGCTACGCCTCCCATCCCCAGAGCCAAGCTAGAATTCTTGATATCATGTAAAATCATTACAACTGTTTTTTTTTCCTTAATTTCCCTCTTTAAAAAAATAATAAAAACGTTTCAACATTGCTTTCTGACTTGACAGGCTCGAAAATTTTCCTATTTTTGTAGTCATTCCACTTGTAATTGTAAGCTTTGACGCGGCTTTGAAGACATATTTTGGCTAGTTATTTCATTGTAATTTTTATTAAAAATCTTCTGTTGATGCAATCACTTGAGGCTGTTGCTTTCGTACGCTTAAAGATGTATTGTCCTCGTTTTTGTCTAAATTTGCTGTTTTTTGTCTTTACTTTTTTCTTTCTTTTTGTTTCATTTTAATTTTTGTTTAGTTTATCTAATTTTTGCTTCTGTATTATATTATAAGTAGCTGCATTTGCGCCTTTATATATAATACTATGAATTTTTATTATTTAATTAATTTAATCAATTTACAAATTTGTTAATGTATTACAGTAATTTTTATTAAGTTATAGAAAGTATTGTAGTGTTCTTCGATTATTATTCGAGAATTATTCATTGTAAATATTTTAGTTTTTTTTATTAAATTTCCTTTTAATTATTAAAAAAATTTTGCATCCTTTATTTCAAGATAAAAACATGAAAGCATGGTTGGTGTAATCAATTCTTTTTTGTATAGAATCTTCAGCTGCATACAATTTTAAATATACTGTCAAGTGTCTACTATTGATATTTCTCAGGTTTCCTTTAATTAATAATGCACAAATTATGTACTTAAAAACAATGTATTAGTAAAAAAATCGATCCAAGCAATTTTCTCTTTTTTCTTTGAGAACGAATCGTTGGCGCACACGAAGCAACGAAAATCTACTTCTAGTTGTTGGCGAATTCTAATAAAAAGTAACCCCAAAACGCGTAGAAACACCAACTACGTCATTCATCGGTGCAGCGCCGGAAGCATACCGTAATCTCTGTTAGCTTCTTGGCCTGTCTTTGAGTATATCTTATGACAGATTTAAATTTAACTCGTCACAAGATAAGCAGGAAAAATTTAGTCAGAAATAAAACAAGAATTCATTTGAAAAATATTGGTATTTCGCGTCTCATAAACGGATATTAGATGTTCCTTTTTATTTTCTTGCCTCGAGCTAAACAAAGAAAAGCGAAAAAAGATGACAAATGCAGGAAAAAAGGAAAAGTAAAATTCAGAATGCGATATAACTCTGACAGAGAACTGTGCAAAACAACCCGGGGCGTGTCTTCAGACAGGGCAACCACAGCCTGTCATCAAACTTGGAGAAAATATTGAGAATTGAAAGAAGGAATATTGCACGGCTGAACCAACCCCCCGATCCTTTTTCCCCCACCCCCCCCCCCCCGAAAAAAAAATCTTTGCTACGGATGAAACCGATTTTTAAATCTTTCATTAAAGAAGAATGACTGAAAACACAAATGTAAAATGGCGCAGAGAAGAAAAGCAAAAATCAAATGTGGAGGAAGTTTTGAGCAATTTCGTTGCCTCCGGGGATTAGAAGCAAAAATGTGTGATCCGGAACAGAAGAAAAACGTGTCCGGCATTCCCAATTCCGGAAAATGCATCTAGTTCTAAATTTAAGTTTCTAATGGTACGATAGTCGAAATAGTCTTCAAACTTAGCTGTTTTGAAGAATTTATTTTTGATTCCGTTATTTTTCTCTTTCTGTTGCTTGTTTCTCAGGATGTGAATCTTACCACCCACCTTCCTTTTTATTCCAGGGAACGACTAATTTTGTGGAACTTTGGATCATAGAGGCGGAAACAAATGGTGTGGAATGACTCTTTATAAATTTCCCCTCTCCTTTTTCTCGAGCACACTTCGCTTTATAAAAAAGATTTTTATTAGTTAAATAATGGCAAGTGTGGCGGAAACAGAAACTGTCTAAAAACACTTCAAAATGTAAAAATTATAAGTTTTTATTTTCGAAAGTATTATTTATAGATTTTTATACAATCTTTATTAATTTTGTCTTTAAATTTGTGCTACTTTATGAAAGCATACTATAGCAAAAGCATATTAAAACAAGTTTATGATAGCTCAAATTATGTTATCACCTCTTTCTTCCCTTTTTAGCGAATCTTCCCTTTTTTACTACAGACATTCTTTTGTGAAATAAACGGAAATAATTTAAATTAAATGTGAAATTCTTTTAAACTATGTTTTCATGTAAGTAGCTGATTTAAGAGTTTTCTCTGAATAAAATTGGGATTTGTATTTCCCTCTCTTTCCAAAAGTAAAATTGTATACATATTCTAATTTCTTCCCCGCTAAATGTTCACTTTAAAACGTTCCACGATATCAAATAAATGTATGCAAATTTTCCTAAATACATTATTTGGAAGTCGTTTTAAAGTGGGCTAATAAAACGAACACGAAAAATTATCATTTTATGACAGTTCATCTCCAAAGAGAGTCTGAGTTACCTTTACTGAAATGAAAAACATTATTGTTTTTATTATATTCAACAAAATTTAAGACTCACGAAGTTTATTTTAACGACAAATATTGGCGACGAATCCTTTGTGGATAAATTACTATCGATTCCATTATTTTGCCGTAAATGTTATTTTAAAGGGATTTTATCTGGAAATGCGTACAATTAGGTATGCAGGAAAATACGCGTTCTGCAATAGCACACATGGAAAATAATCCCAAACAGCGAAAACATTTCACTTTCGCTTCTTGTTGAAGTAAATAAAACTGTTATTGCTTGTTTACTCATCGATAGTTGTGGGATTTACATAAAAAAGTTAAATAGACATTTTTTTGTGTATTTGGATCCGAAATTGGATGAGATGAAATATGTATACATGTTCATTTAATATATGTACTAGAATAAACATTTCTGAGAACTCCTTTTGTTATACTAATAGTGTAGTAATAAATAGGTCTAGTTCCTCGGTTTTATAACAGCGGAATGTTATATTTTTAGAATTCATATGAACAATTATCTTTAGAAGGCGATTGTAATGTGTGTAGTGAAGATTATATCTTTTTATATAGTATACAGAATAACATCATGTAAACAGAAGACGGGAATGATGAATTTCCAAAGGAAAATTATGTTTATCACTGTTTGGTATAGACAAATTACGATGCATGATAGGTAACAGAGAGTATATGCACATCTTTTTATCTACTTTTCCGCTTTTTCTGTAATAAATTTAAATATAAGCAATGGATGGCTGGTGATTGCTTATACTCGTTATTTGAATTCTCTTTCTTCAACGCAAACATAGCTTCTAAATTATTACATAAAGCTCGGAGGTTGACTTATTTTATCGCCAGTTTATTTATCTAGCTTATGTATTTGGCTCATAATTGAATTTCAACTCCTATCAGTAATATCCAAAAGAATTAAGAAAGCGAGAAAAGTAATATCTGTTGTGAGATTCTTCTTAATTAGACAAAAACATTTGGAATTCATCCAATAACAATCGTTTCATATTTCTAATAAACAAAAGCAAATAAAAACATATTTATGTTCTTTATATAATCAGATATCTGCATCTCTCTATCTATTATATGCCTGTGTTCCTTAAATAAAGTGATATAACCTCAAGTCAGATGACAAAAATCATACAAATCCATGCATCTGTCAGCTCTTTTATCAAGCAAAGGTAATTTAAAACATCATATTTCGTTTGGATTCTTTCCGCGAAATTTTCAGCATCAATATGTTTTGTGCCTGAATGGGGCCACCACGGAATACCTTTTTAACAAAGAGTGTTGTTGGCCAGATCTGTTTAAGAGTGCAAAGATAATTTTTCCTAATCTTAAGAAAGAAGAAAATAATATTTTATCTAAATTCGTAATTACAGTATTATATGACATTATACAATATTATATAATATTATTCAGTATAGTACAATATTATTTAATGTGGTATAATATTATACAGTATTATATGACATTATCCAATATTATGAAAAAACATTGTACAGTAGTGAAAAAGTCTTACGTTTTACACTGTTTCAATATTGGGAAAAATATTGTACAATATTACTTTTTCGAATTTTATGATATAAGACAATATCATGCGCTATTTGGGTAAGGTACCAAAACCTACCATCGAACATTTGCACTATCTCATGACGGGTTTAAATTTAATTCGTCACAAGATAAACAGGAACGATTTAGTCAGGAATAAAACAAGAATCCGTATGAAAAATATTGGTATTTCGCGTCTCATAAACGGATATTAGATGTTCCTTTTTTCCTCCCTTTTTATTTTCTTGCCTCGAGCTAAAAAATAGAAACGCGAAAAAAGATGACAAATACAGGAAAGAAGGAAAAGTAAAATTCAGAATGCGATATAACTCTGACAGACAACTGCGCAAAACAACCCGGGGCCTGTCTTCAGATAGGGCAACCACAGTCTGTCATCAAACTGGAAGAAAATCTTGAGAATTGAGAGAAGGAATATTGAACGGCTGAACCCACCCCCTGCTCCCTTTTTTCCCAAACCCCCCCCCCCCCCCCTTTCACCCAAAAAATTCTTTCCTATAGATGAAATCGATTTTTAAATCTTTCATTAAAGAAGAATGACTAAAAACACAAATGTAAAATGGAGCAGAGAAGAAAAGCAATAATTAAATGTGGAGGAAGTTATGAGCAATTCCGTTGCCTCCGGGGATTGGAAGCAAAAATGTGTGATCCGGAACAGAAGGAAAACGTGCCCCGCATTCCCAATTCCGGAAAATGCATCTAGTTCGAAATTTAAAATTTTCTACTGGTACGATAGTCGAAATAATCTTCAAACTTAGCTGCTTTTAAGAATTTATTTTTGATTTCGTTATTTTTCTCTTTCTGTTCCTTGTTTCTCAGGATGTGAATCTTACCACCCACCTTCCTTTTTATTACAGGGAACGACTAATTGTGTTGAATTTAGGATCACAGAGGCGGAAAGAAATGGGTAAGGAATGACCCTATATAAATTTCCCGCTCCCTTTTTTCAGAGCACGCTTTATAATGAGGATATTTATTTGGTGGTAAACAATGGTGAACCTCGAGGAAACAGAAACTACTAAAAACACTTCAAAATGAGAAAATAATAATTGTTCTTTTCAGAGGTGTTATTTATAGGCTTTCTATGCAGGCTGTATTAATTTTGTCTCTATATTTGAGTTACACTCTGAGAGTACCTTGTTCCAGCAGTAACCTTAACCAGCTTACCCTAAGTATAGGGTGACAATTATTGAGCTATATAAAGAAAAACCTTGATAACTTTTGAACCGTGGGCGAGATTCAGTTAAAACTTGGCGGTTGAGTGCAGTGCATTTTTGGATTTTTTTTCAGCATGCGCACTCTTATTGTTGTTCATTTTACGTTGAAAATGTCGAAATACAGCGTTCCTGAGCGTATATCGATGGTCAAGGCGTACTATCCGAGCAATAACAGCCCGATTGCGGCTGAAAGGAAATTTGCGACCGAGTACTAACTGAATACAACCAGTCCAAGTGATATAGCAATCAAAAGTGTGATTCAAAAGTTCGAGAGAAATGGTAGTGCCGATATCTCGACATTTCAGCGATTTTTGCAGAATTTTGCTCTTCGTCTGCGCCACATCATAGCCACTGATGGCAAGCATATCGAACATGTCATAAACTAAATCCTAATATCTGTAGTCAGAACAATATTAAATTAGATCTAGAGACAGAATGTAATTGTATTAGATGAAATAAGTATTTCAAAAACAAGTGTGAATAAATACTCAAATGAATACTTACAGTAAATATCCAAATATATTTACAACAAATTAGGAGCTACGCGCATTTCAGCAAAAAAAAAGTAAAATTTAATCAATATGAAAATTTATGTCTTCAACGATGAAATTTTAAAGGAGAATTTTAAATGTCATCTGAAACATTAGAAATCAGTTCAGCCTCACATTTACATCAAGTTACAAGTAAGCAATTAATTTTAATTTTAAATATTGCCGAATTTCGCAGTATTAGTTTTATATTCTTAAATAAAATGATTTTTTCATTAAATTCGTATTAAAATTCGTTGAAAAATCCTTATTAAAATACATTGAAAAATGACTTTAGATTCAAAAACTTTATTGTTGTTAAATGAAAAGTGAATACAAAAACCAGAAAAATTAAAAGTTTTTAAAAAAGATTGAACTGAAATGCAATCATGAAATTCTAAACTTTCTAGGCAAGCGTTTTTCCTCTAATATTAAAAAGCATTTTAATTCGACCTAAACTTTCAGAGAATGACTAGTAGTTTTTTCTAAATGTTTCTTTCTATTTGTTTTAAATTATTTCTAAAAGATTAACAAATAAATATGGAATTTTAGGAGCAGGACAGAAAAAAGGATCTGTGAACTTCTGACTGTATTATCTGTAAAAAGCATATTTCCCGAAGAAACATGTAATATGAAAAAAAAATATTTCATTGAATAAATTTCAAAAATAAATATCACACTTATATTATGCTCTTTGTAATACATTTTTAGCTATGTGACTGCTAATGGTAATGATAATATATTTGTTTTACGTGTATCGAACTTCTTACATTTTATAATTTAATTCGAATTTCTACATTCAGATGATTATGGATCCTATATAACGTGACATTGTAACTTGCCCTCTGATAATAAATGGAATAATATTTTCATTTGGTATAATTAAAGATTCATATTTAATAGAAAATTCGCTTATAAATATTTAAGACAGTAAAAAGATTTTTAAAACAGTCGATCACATTAAATTAGATTAATCTAATCTAATTAATGTGCTCGCCTACTTACTATCCTATTGTAATAAAGGAAGAAGAGTATATTAATGAACATTATTCAATATATT
>BGPR01044547.1:0-12580 GCA_013235015.1 Araneus ventricosus | reverse complement strand
CACATGCTTCGTTCGAGTTACGTAATTCATGTAACTGAAACCACCACAATTACAGTTTATTTCGATCAGTGTTGTCTTATATTTCAGAAACAGCAGCCCCACTTACTAGAAGGATCGAATTAGAATTTATTTAGTCCAACAGTTCTTCGGCATCGGTTAATGAGAACAGGTTTGCCAATTTTCACCAAAATGGCTCCAGCAGTATATAGTTTCGTGTCAATTGGCGACATGTCTCTCCTACTTCATAGCATGAGGTTTTGGATGAGTATTTATTAACCCCTAAAATGCTTTTATTTGGCCAATGAGAAACATGTGTATCAAATTTTATAAAATTGCCCCAGCCGTATCAAATTCATGTCAATCGTCGATTTGCAGAATGCATTTAAACGACTTTGTCCCAACCTAACCTCAGAGATTAGGTTGGCGTTTATTTACTCCTGCATCATTATTTGTTAGCTAATTAGAAGTTTATGTACCAAAATTAATCAAGCCCTAGCCATATCCTACAACATGTCAATCAGCTCAAGGGTTTATATGTTTTTTCAGGATTTTGTTCTCCCCTCCCCTATTCCGAGGAATTGGAATAGCGTTTATTTATGCATACACTACCTTTAGTCAGCCTGTGAGGAATATATATACCTTGTGTCAGGAGAATAGCCAAGTCGTATAAATTTTTATATCAATCGGTCCATTTATTATATGTATTTAAAAGACTAAACCCCATCTTTTCGGTTAGCGTTTATTTATCCTTAGAGTATTTTTAATCAGTAACTGAGAAACTTATGCACCGAATTTCATCAAAATCGTCCTATCTATATCCAACATCAATCGTCCCAAATGTTTACATGTATTTTGAATATTTTCCCAACCCTTCTCTTAGGAATTGAATTAGCATTTATTTACCCATACACTACTTTTATTCAGCCTATGAGAGATATACGTATCCACTATCATCAGACTTTTGCCAGCTATTTCATATTCATGCCAATCTGCAGATTAAGTAAATGTATTTTAAGAACTTTTCCCCACATTATCCTAACGGATTGGATTAACGTTTATTTAGCCCAATAGTATTTTTAGTTGGCTAATTAGAAGTGTGTGCACCAAATTTCATCAAAATCGCCCAAGCCGCCGAAATCGCCAATTTTATTAACAAGTATTTTGGAGACTTTGCCCCACCCTATCCAGAGAGCTTGCACTAGGGCTTATTTACTCCTTCAGTATTTTATGTGTGCTAATGAGGAACATGTGTACCAAGTTTCATCAAAATCGCCAACAATTTCAATCGGTCTATCAGTAGCATTAATTTTGGAGACTTTGCCCTACCCTTTCCGAAGGACTGGATTAGGACTTATTTACCCCTAAAGTACTTTCTGTCATATAGTGAGGAACATGTGTACCAATTTTCATCAAAATTGCCAAACATATCAAACGGTCATCTGCTATATGGAGTTTGGACACCTTACCCCACCCTCTGGGAGACTGGGTTACTGCTTATTTACACATTCATTTCTTTCTTTTAATGTACGGTTTTATTCTTTTGTATTTGTATGTATAAAATGTAATTTTTTTTGGGCTCTTGCTTTCTCAATAAAGTTTCACGCATACCCAAGTGTGGTATGCTGTGATGTTAAAGTACTTCAAGACGGCTAATGAGGAACCTGTGTGTACCAAGTTTCATCAAAATTGGATTAGCCATTCGGAAGTGATGATGGAACGTACTTGTGTATCTGCATTTATACATGCATACGTTGAGTTCTTTATGTATAGATTCAACGTTTTGAGAAATGAAATATCTAGTTTCTTAGCCATCGAAATTTGAAATACAAGAAAAATGATTTACAGAATCGCTCATAATGCAGATCAGGGAATCGTTTTCTATCATTTGGTCTTTTCCCCCGATCCCCCGACTTTCTCTAAATTTTGATTTGAATCTGACTTCGGTTTTGAATCTGCCTTTTTTTCGTATGTCTTTAGCCCTATAAGACCGAGACCGTAATATCGCGCGGTTTAGACAATAGCTATCATTTCTGCTTCCTTATATGTAATAATCCTCCTTTATAATATTTAATTTAAGAGATAATATAATATATAATGTAATAATCCTCCTTTATAATATGTAATGTAAGAGATAATGTAATAATCTTTATATGTAATTATCCTCCTTTATATGTAATAAATACTGGAAAGGAACGACTGTTCCGTTTTCCAGAATATCAGAGACAGTCCGTATTTCATTTATAGTCCGGTTCAATCTGTTGGTAACAAAATGCGAACTAGACATTTGAATTACTCATCTGTCGCAATTATCTAATTATTAATACATTTTTAATTGCTTAGATGCCAATTGTTAATTTATTGTTAAAGTAAATGAAAGATAGAAAAATATGTTAATTAAGAGTTATTTTTGAGCTCGTTAGGTGTAATATTTCGTTACCCGCACTACCTTGCGGATTCGGTGTCAACCCTTGAAAGGAGCACCATATCCTCTTCAGACACAAATGTATAATTTTCGACCAGTATTCACAAGAATCGAGGTTAATACTCTTTATAGCATTACATGACTGGATATGTCATTAATTTATTAATTATATATCAATAACATAATTAATAAATTTATTAATTAATGTAATTAATTGTACATAATTGATAGATGATGTCATGGGACCATCCAAAGCATAGGAAAGCGGAATGTAAGGGCTTGGAAAGGAAAGAAACTTTTTTGTACATAAGACAGAAATTCCATTAAGATGGACGCGGGGTCTAGACGATATTTAAAAAAATTATCTGAAAAAATACGTGGTTGTTGTCCTATGATCTGGCAATAAAATATTTTACATATAAAGAATTTTTTCTGCTCTTAGCTTACAGAAGAAGATGGGACGACCAAAGTCCCACGGTCTCTCAATAGTCTTCAGTATTCCCGGAAACCCTTCCATAGATCTTATTATCGTTTACTATTTATTTGCTGCATCTGGAGCATAAATGGTCACTTAGCACATTTTCTTCAAGTGCCTAGAAAGATCTCTGCAATTGTATTAGAAAGATTTTCCCACTATCATCAACTCTTCCATAGTAAGGATTGAATATCTAAATAAGACAAAACAACAATAATAGAAGCAATTTATTTGGAGCGCGAAAGTGCAGAATAATCCAAGACAAATTTGCGAAGTACAAAGATATAAATACGAATTAAGAGGAGTTTTAATCGCGAAAGAGGTAAAAATACAATAATATTAACAAGCAATACGAGGAGGAATAAAAATCTGGTGGATGATGTTATCAGAGGCCTTCATCCATGCAGATTCATAAATGGAATAAGTTTTCTGTCGAGGGAAAACGACTTTATGGTCTAAATTTAGGGATGGCAGGACAGTGCGGATTTTCTTTTGTATCCAACATTGCATATTTGCTGTATACGCTTTAAAATGTTTCATTTTGACGAATTCGATTATCGACTAAATGTTTCTCTTTTTCACAACAGCTGCCTACATAGAACTTTCCATCAAAACAATCTATATATATAATAGCACCATTCCAAACTAATAATTCTTTTAAAATACAAAAGGAACATTTTTACCAACTGTGAAACAGAACTTAAGTTCTGTTAAAATAAGGAAAAAAAGACTTATCAGCTATATGGCTCAAAGCTCATTTCACCAAATATTATCAGCATTTTGTTGAATAAAGATAAAATAGCTATAATCAAGATTTTTGAAATTACTTTTTCAACTTGCTTCTCTTCTTGCCAGAAGTTCGCGGCGACGGACTTCTTTATTTCATCATTTTTATATTTGAAAAAAGATTCCAAAGACACAATTCCGTAACTAATCCAAAAAAGTTCGAAACTCCTCACACATTATTTTTAGACGGAGTTCTCTGAGCAGGAAAGTACATAAGGCTTTCAATTTATGTTCTCTAGCGCTATCTTTTTCCTGAGATAAGTGCAACCGTGGATAGAAGAGGAATACATTTTTCTTCATATTGCGCGTTGTCGAATCTCGAAAAATTCCTTGAAGTAGTTTGAAAGATAAAGCGGAAAAAACGGGCCTTTGAAGAATTTTGAATTCCTTTTTATTGACAATTCTCTTTCTCCTTTATAGTTTTTCATGCTCTCATATTCTTCAGAATCCTGTGAAGCTTCTTGATCTCAAAATGCAATGTAGGAAGCAAAAATGCGTTTAAAGATTTTGATATGCTTTTTTCCCTATATAAAACACATTCATTAATGCTGAAACTGCAGTAAACGTCTACAACATTATAAAGATTTCAAATCTAAATTTTCCCAAGCAGACTGTGCCATATATTATGAATTCATGATTCGGAAATTTGTTCTACTAAAATGAAGATTCTTGCAGAGACACAAAAACAACAATATATATATATATATATATATATATATATATATATATCAATGTCATGAAAGTCAAAAAATGTTGAAATAAAACGGAGACATTGTAGTAAATCGGTAAAAGCGTATAGATGCTCATCAGGGTAAGTAAAATCTGTACGAACCGCTAAAAAATTAGTGAAATCATAAAGTTTTCTGCGAACAGTGCTGGCATATAGCTAAAAACACTGTTATTTACCCTGAACATTATGATAAACCAAGAATTTGAATGAAATGCAAATAAAAGAAATGAATTTACGAACCTAAAACTGAGAGATGCTGCCAACGGGAGACGTGACAAAGGAAATAACTAAACGCGTCATGTAGGGACCGGATGTTTACGAAAATATCAAGTTACTTCTGAGGTTGGGGGAGTTTCGATGAATATTAGGAAATCGATGGAAAAAAAGATGAAAGCGAACTACATTGAGGAAACGATGAAGATTAAAGAAATGATGAAAAAAGGAAAAGAGTGTATTTAAAAATTAATGTGTAATATAAAAAATAAGGTGTAGGGTAGACCGGGGATAGTTGGGCCGTTTTTTTATAAGAATTTTTTAAAAATTACTATTCAACATTTTAAATTTTTTTTAATGCAAACACTATCAGTGTACCTTCAGGAAGAATTCACCATAATAACATTTCAAAATATTAACTATGAATATAAATTTAAAAGCTGAAGCTGATACCAAGTCGCGTGCCCCAACCTGCCCCGACTACGGGGTAAGTCGGGCCACATCACGGGGTAATTTGAGCCACATCACTTATTTAATATTCTGGTAAGGAAGAATTGAAGAAACATAAAAAAAATCTTATCACATTTTATTTTTCGTTTCCTGCGAACGATAACGCAAGATACCCTAAAGGAAAATCTCTTTCATGCACCATTCCTCGATGAAGCCATAAAATTGTAAAATTATGTGAAGCAAAAAAACCAAGAGATCGAAACTACAAAATTAATAAGTTTTATGTTGAAAACAGAATTAAATGACTTCATCGTCACAATTTTCATCATTACAGCTTTACTTCTAAAACAGCAGCTTTCATTGCTTAAGAAGCATTCCCTCTATTCAATTTTCTAACATAATGGCGAACCATCTTAGCAAGTAGCCCTGCAAGAGAAACAAAGTAGCATGTTGTGATTATCGCAAAACTTTTTTCCATATTATTATATTTAAGGCAGATAAATAATAATATTATTGTTATAATAATATTAATTTAAAGAATAATATAAATAATATTAATTCAAAAAATATAAATAATAATATTAATTTAAATAACACAGTTAGATTGTAGATACAAATCTGGTGCATTTTTACTCAACGAGAACTGAGATACAGTTTTTAAATTTATCTTAAAATAATAACAGCGCATTCTGTTTTGCACTTTTTTAATGGAGGTGGAATCAGCTTAGATTTTCTTAACAAATATCTTGCATTTTAAATTTGGTGCATATACCATAAATTCAGATATATTTATACATCGCAGATTATGAAAAACAGTGTAGCAGCGTCATTTGATTTTACAGCAACATTGAATCATTATAGTTATTCATAATGGACATGCCATATATTAATTAGGAGCAATTCCATCTCAAAATTAAAAGAAAATTTTAAAATCTTTAAAAAATATTACTAAAACTGAACTTTAAATTCTATATGCATTTCAATTTAAAATATTTTAGAGCAATTATTGTATTTTAATAACAATGGGATTTATGATATGATTTCAATTTGCAAATTTTGACCGTCATCAATACTTTCTTTCTTTGAATATAGAAGAAATTAAAAAAAGAATAATTATACATGAAATTGAGAAAACGGTTGCATAAATGAATTGATTTCGAGACTTCATTCGTTACAATTAGGCTTTGGAGATACTACGTGGCACATTCGCTCGCCATTTCCACAGGATCAACATTCTACGGCGCAAGTTGGGCAGCCGGCCGAACGTGCCCCATGCGAAGTGGCCCAACTTACCCCATGTCGCCATTTTTGTTTCTGATGGGTGT
Source organism: Araneus ventricosus (assembly GCA_013235015.1). Lineage (NCBI taxonomy): Eukaryota > Metazoa > Arthropoda > Arachnida > Araneae > Araneidae > Araneus > Araneus ventricosus. Next base: position 6,179 of record BGPR01044547.1, on the reverse strand, counting down.
ACGAATTTACTTTGAAAGTATTTAATTAAACAAACACGCCCTACAGTAACTATGAACAGTTATCTTTCAGAATATTATTTGTAAAAATAGAAATTATAAAATAAAAACATAGAAAAAGAAGATTATTTATAAGGAAAGAAATTTACTCACCTTGGCAAAAATTTTAAAATTCCAGCTAGTTCGTTACTAGACGCTGCTGTTCCAATGACCTTTACAGGCAAGAAGGGAGAGGTGATGACACATACTTGGCTGGAGTAACAGCGCCATCTATCGGAAATATTTAAAATAATCCGACTGACCCAACGTGCCCCTATGCCCAACTAGCCCCGGTCTACCCTATATAAAAATTAAGGAATGATGATAAAAAGGAAAGGAGTGTATTTAAAAATTAAGGTGTTTATAAAAATTAATGAAAAATAATAAAAAAAGGAAAGGAGTGTATTTAAAAATTAAGGTGTATAAAAATTAAGGTATGATGATAAAAATGTGTAACTAGTGTAATTAAAAATTAAGGTGGAAACGGTAATTGTTAAATAATATTTTAATTTGAAATTGCGTCTGTGTTATATATTTCTATGTTATTTTATCTTCCCCTTTTATATATATATTCCACTTTTGTTTATTTTCTCTCTTTAAGAACTTTCGGCTTTTTCTTACCGCAGATTTTTTTCTTGACATTTTGTTTTGTGAATGTTTATGTTGTATATGTTGCTTTTACATTTCTGCTATGTTTATTTCTTATTTGTTATATATATATATATATATATTGCTATTCGAAAAAGGTAACTTGTTTATATTGACTGAAAATTATTTCTTTTATCATAAATCTCAGTGCTGAATTTACTATCAACTATTTTTATTCCAAGATCTATAAAATCTGCATTAGTTTAGCATCATTAGTTTTTAATAATATCGAATACTCTGAAGAAAAGTCCATTTGTGGCGTGTGGTCTTCTACTGTTGAACATATTAATAAAGCATCAATATATCTATACATAATATAAGAATTATTGTAAATATTTTCTTTTCCAAAATAGTGTAAATATAAATTAGCTAGAGCATTACTAGCTGGTTCATCTTGTGGAAGTCCTTTAATTTGTTGGTATAATTTATTGTCAAAGCTAATATAATTTTCTTTTAATATAACTTCTATTAATGTTTAATATTTTTAATATTAATCACTTTATTTATGCTAAAATCTTCATGAACCTGTAATAAAATTTTAATCATATCGTTAATATATATACTATTGAATAAATCTTAAAAATCTAAAGTATGCACAGAATAAATATTTATATCTTTTATACTATTTATAATTTTATAGCTATTTTTAATAATAACTGTATTATTTTGTACTTTTAATGGTTTTATAATCTCTTGCAGATATTTTTGTTAAATCTTACCTGTTTTCTTTATAATTATAAATCCCATTATTTAAGCTTCTAAATTTGATAGGATTTTTATGAGATTTTGGTGTAAGAAAAATATGCGGATTAATCACTTTCTCACAATAAATATTTATTTTTTTATGAAAAGATTTAATTCTATTATCTATTTATTTCGTACTGAAATTAGTTTCAATATGTGCCTCATTATTTAGAATATGTTCTTGAAGTACTTTACAATAATAATACTTACAAATCATGCATAATTGCTTGGTACTTTGTCAACATAAACTATAACAAATTCTGTCTGCAGATCCTCTATATGTGTTTTAATATCATGGTATCTAATTTCATCATGTGTTTTAAAGTTGTGCTTATACAAATCATTCAAAACTTTATGTTTATACTCCTCAAAAGCTTCTGAAGGCATACTATATTTTATTGTCATTTTCAATATAAAATTATCTGCATCTTTTTTTAATTGTGTTTTAATACTCCCATTAATATTGGATATTATCATTGCATGTTTTGTTCCCTTTTTCATTAGTTCTTTTTATATACTATTATTTACTATATTTAAGTCTCCTGCAATTACATGTTCATGCTTGATATCTATAAATTGTAATATTCTTTACATTTGCAATTTTCAATATTAATACTTACTTTAATTTTAGTAGTTAAATATCAATCTTCTAAGTTGCTGATTTTATTTAAAAGCTCGTTTTGTTTTTATATCCTTAATAGGAAAATGATTTTAATCTTGTAAGATAAATTTGTAAATGTCACTTATAATATCCCAACCATTAATATATGGTAAAATATTATCAAATAAATCTCTAATAACCGTTAACTCCTTTTTATTCAGTTCAAACATGTTTCGCTTAATATTTTTAATATTAAAATCATTGTCAAAGTTTAAACTTAATTCAGAGAGATCTTCTTTTATTTTTCCAAATCTTCTAACTTCTCTCTTTTTCTTTGCCGTTTTATTCTTCGAGTGTCTACATATTACTTTATTAGATTCTCTGTAAAGAAAGTCTGTGTTTTGTAAACTATTATTTTTGATTATTTGCGTTACAATTTTATTGAAGTAAATAATATTAAGTCCATAAGGATAAATTGCATTAGAATAGTGCATAAAATAGTTTTCCCATCATAACCTATTTTTAATATTTGGTACTATTTTCACAAAACTAATTTCTATATTTTCGAAGAAATGAGAATTAAAATTCCCAATCTTTATTTTGCTTAAATTTTTATTTGTTTTAAAGTTTTTGTATCGGATCTATGTTGATTAATTCTAATATAAATTGTATTAGAAGCCTGGCCAATATAATTGAAGTTACATGTTAATTTGTAGATACAGTTATAAGTTTACAAAACAAATGGCTAGATTCTTCATTAATTTGTTTTCCATTTATCATGATACAAGTTTTGCATCTCTTGTTCTTACATTTATTGAACTTTAATAGATCTAAATAGTCATTTACATTTTGTTTAGGTAATGTGTTGGAGCTATAACCTATATCTATATTTCGGCATATATTATCGATAGTATTAGAATAATATATATCATAATTTTTTTAAAAATTAGAGTTCCAGAAAATCTTAGTTTTATTCCTTTTTGTATAATCATGCTTAATCACATTATTATTCCTACTTGAACTTCAGGATGATCATTATCTACCATAGTAAGTACACTAAATTTACTATTACTAACCATTTCATAACCATATGTAAGATCATATTGAAGTTGAGAAGTATCTTTTTAGTCATTTTTATTTTTATTATTAATTTGTTTTTGTTAACCACTACATTCTGTCTGTCTCCCAAGACTGAATCTCTATAACAATCCTGCTGTATCTTCATATCAATAACTACCCAACACAATCAAAGATGACCATGCTACTTGTATTACGATGATATACACACCATTATAGTTTATCACCGAGCATAGACTTACTAATGAAGTACTCTTAATTGCCAGTCTCTATATAAATATTTTTCATCAAATTCTTAATTAATAATAAATTTTTTTCTTTCTTTCGAGTTAAATAATTTTTTAGAGCATTCTAATGAAATACCCCAATTTATATATATATTGTGCAATTTAGAATAATATGCAATATTTTTATGTTTTTCTAATAAATGCTAGATATTTTTCTTATAGTGTGTAGTCTATGGTTAAGACTCTCTCCCTATTTCTTCTGCATATTTAGGTTAATATACCCTTCATGTTTTCAACAACCGTTCTCATTGATGGTTTTGAGCAAACAAAATCAAGATTTAAAATGACAAGCTCGTCCAAAGTCGAGCTGATCACTTAAATTGTTGAAAACTCCATATTTTGGATTGTATTTTTAAATTATTAAGTTAGTCTTAATAGTAACAGAATTAATATGAAAACATACTCAAAACACCTTCTATAGGTACATTTGGCATTAATTTGATAATTTTGATTATTGGATTAATTTAAATATAGATTTGCAATCGATTGAAATACGTGAAATGAATGTTTGATATGCTTGTTGTTTAACTTATATATGTATAAACACATGTGTTGTTTTATTGTTTGTAATTTTTTCTTACTTGTATATCTAGTTAGTGCCCTAATAGCGCAAGATATTTTACGATACCCTCACGATGTTGCTACGATATTCTGAATGCTGCACAACAGCGTATTACAGAGCATTAAGTGCTAATAGGGTGGCCTCAAAATATTTTTTTCGCAACAGGTGGTCCGCTCCACCAGAAATGTTGGGAAATGCTATTATATAGTATTCAATTCAACACATACGTACAACAATCAAAGTTGCACCTAACACTTGTTAGGTAGAAACCAATAAAGAAATCATAAATTTAATAAAACAAGCTTCCCAAATAAAGGGATAATGGTAAATAATGCGTCAGAGTAAAAATAAAATTATTTAAGTTCGAATACAACAAAAATATTCCTACAAAAAAATCAGATACCTAGCATAGCAAAGCAGATTTTGGCAGAGCATATTTTGTAAAATGTATTCTACTGGGCAAAAGCATGAATATTATGGACAAAAGGATGATATCATACATTAAATATCATCTGACTTCTAATAACAAATGTATTCATTCTGACAGAATTAATTCTTTAAAAATAACTTAATGAAACCTAAACATTCAATTAATTATTTAAAGAAAATTTAACTGGAAGGTTAATCTGGAATCTACGGTGTCCACCTATTTCGTTCTTCTTAGGATCACCAATTCTTTGCCGCCAAGAACGGAGATGAGAGAACATGTATTTTGGTTGCACAATGATGTTTTTAACGGGTGGCAAGCGCGCGTGCGCAGAAATTAATATTTTCATCGGTGTTTTGCGCATCACGCTATATTGCACCTATTCTTCGATTGACTGCTTTATTCATTTTACTGTGATTGACGATTCATCTGAAATTGAATAAAAACTGCTTGGAATTCCTTTTGGTTTGAATATTGCAGTACGTATGTTATTCTGTGTGTTTCGTTCCTCAATGATAAGGTAGCTACAGAGATTCCGGAGTATGTTGAAAACGAGCTTCAATGATGTTTTCAGTTTAAAAAATTTGCCCGGCACGCTTCAAGTGCCTGCATGAATTACTCACGGAAATTTCATTTCGGAATTTTAAGAAGCCTCAGATCTATACAGTCAATAAAAAAGCGTAGCAACTCAGATCCTGCTATGCTGAAGTGAGCCGTTGATGTTTTCAAAAGTTAAAAAAAGAATTCCGGTACACATTTGAAATACCGCAGTATTTGCGTGCTCATTATTCTTTTTGAGTGCGCGACGCGTACGCGTGAGAGCAACAAAAACAGCACCGCACATCCAAAAAAACAGTATTTTAGCGAGGCAAATCAAATTGCGCCACATAAAATTGGAGAGAGGTATAGCTGCAACCTAGAGCGTACAAAACTAAAATTATGCATAAAAAGATTTATTATTTATTTTCATAATTAAATATCGATAAAAGAGACAACTCTGTACCCCATTTAAATTTTTCAATCATTTATATATTTTAAGCTTTATTATTAATCTACGTTTAAGAACTAGAATCTCTTTTCAACTTAATAGTTAATCCTTCAATAACTTTACTGCCATCCAGTTAAATTAACTTATTTATCATCCAATGGTAACACTAACACTATGAGGTTGCAAATGCATTTTGGAAGAGTCCGAGAGAATTAAAGTGCGTAACCGTGACTAAATTATCTTGGAATGACTTCCTGAAATGTAATTAACCACTGATTGCTCTATCCTCAAAGTCTCGCATCACTGCACAAAATTCTGTAACTCTTTTCGAGATCGGTTATTACTTTTACGGCGCGTGAAAATCGCTGCCGTTAATAAGTCCCAGTACCCATGATTTTTAAATTTGGGAATGTTGCGTTAATGCTGGCGTTAATGTTAATGCTTGCGTTAATGATACATGCGTTAATGCATCGTTATCACTGCTATGTAATTATGTTAATGTTGGCGTTAATGCTATGTTAATGTTATCGTTAATGTTAGTGTTAATGCTATGATTAATGTTTTGTTAATGTTATGTTAATGTTATGTTAGTTAAAGTTTATATTAAATTGTATTATATTAAATTTTATGTGTTAACGTGATTTGCATTATGTTGTTCGAGTCACATCGCAAATGATTTAGTTTCCTGATACAGAGCACACTCTCTTTTACCTCCTGGCACTGAAACAATTTTGTTATTGATTGTATCTTCAATTGAGCTGAAAATACACCCCCCATTCACAGTACGTAACTGAACGGAAGCAGCATGA
>BGPR01044546.1:0-12580 GCA_013235015.1 Araneus ventricosus | reverse complement strand
TTCACTTGCTGATGATTTTTGGACATGTGAGAAATCGAGATTGAATGATGATACTCTAGCTGCAGTTATTGCCGTAAAATTCAATATGAAGGATATTTCTTGTTCAGATATTTCTAATATATTGTTCGAAGATGACAAAAAATATTCATTCTGTGGAAAAGTACTCATTTAAATCTATATATTAATACGTGAAGAAAAAACTTTTTACGCCTTTTTAAGCACATTGCGCGCATGAAGGAGTGTGATATTTGGCATAGTTAAAGTTCATATGGAGAAGGAGTGCAGAAATACATTAAATAAAATAAAACATTCATTGTTTACGTTCATATACTGTAAAAAATTAGCGGAGTAAATTATTTGTAATGGATTTAATCCCCCCCGCAGTGAAATCCGAGCCAAGGGGGAGTTTATTTAGTTTATTTATAAAAAAAACTCTTCGGGGTGAAATATAAAATGCGGATGATTTAAATCTGTCAATGTCAAACACATATTAGTCTGTGGTCAAACAGTCGCACAGAGTAGAGATTGTCTCTAAGGAATTTATATATTAATACATTAAATTAAATAAAATAAAACATTCATTGTTTGCGTTCATACTGAATGTCAAACACATAAAAGTCTGTGGTTAACAGTCGGACAACATTTATTTTTCTAACCGCCCGGTTTTTTTATGTCAATAAAAAATGTATAAAAAAAAATACGAAGCACGTATTTTTTATTTCATTTTTTGTATTAATTTTTTACTTAAATTTTATATAATTTGAAAAAGATAGGCAAGGGGCCGTTCAAATATTACGTAAGCACCCAAGGGGGGGAGAGGGGGTTTGCGATTTGCTTATTTTTGCTGACAAGGGGAGAGGGGGAGTATGAGTGATGCTTATGTAAGACATTAAAATCAATTTATTTCAGAAAATCTCTTGTAACTTGCACAAATAATTTAATTTAAAAAATTTAAATTTGGAAAAAAAAGTTAAATTTGGCAACAGAAAATTAAACTTGATTTTTGTAAGCTTAAACTTGAAATTGTAAGGAAATTAAACTTACATTTTTTTTTCATTTTAAGCCTAGTTAAGAGTTTTTTATTTGAATTAAGTTCTAAAATTTTTAAAATTAGATTATTACTGTTATACGTTTTGAAAAAAAAGAACGGGGGGGGGTTGCGGTTGTTTATGTAATTATAAGAGGGGTTGTAAATTTTATTTATTTCTTGCTGGATGACAAGAAGTATCGTAAATACCGAAAACGTGCTTACGTCATATTTGAACGGCCCCCAAATTAACTGTGTAGCATTGGCGAAACCTGGCCAGTATAGCAATAAGAAAAACGCAAAGAAATGTCAAAAAACGCTTTATTGTTTTTAAAATATGACTGAGCAAAGCTATACCTCATTTTTTCTATCTTTCGTATTTTTCAAATAATTCAAAAATTAATGCATAATGTCGTATTTGTGCGCGCTCGCAGCTTGCCTAATAGAAGAAAATTCAAAAAAATTATACGCAATGATTATAGATGTATGTTTGACAAAAGAACCGCAATAACGTTAAAACTTAAAAATTTAATGAATTACGGCCGAATTTCGACCGCTGGTGACCTCTAGTAACAATTAATAAGTATTAAGCGTAATTATAATTTTAAATGTTACAAATGTTTTCATCGTGCATTTATCATTTTATGGTGTACCTTTTGTTATAATGAACAAAATATTTCTTTTATTTACGATATTTTTTCTTCAATTTACTTGCGTCCGCCTTTTCATTGTGGAAAAAAGGTGGTCACCTTAAGAATCATGAGTGAAAACTGACAGCGGTTCTCAGTCTTATAGCATTTGAAAGTCAAATTCACAAATTAGATTTGTTCCCCTCACACCCTCCTTACAACAGGTTTTTTTTCCACTTTCAGAAATGCGAAGTCTGGACGAGTTTTCTGTTTTGTTTATTTTGGATTCATAGATAGTTCTCCGGCAATCCTCTGATTTATGCAATCGCCAAATTCGAACCAATTCTTTCTTTAGTACGCAAACCGTTGAATTCTGTATTCTTTGAATTCGTTTAATTCTTTTTATTTAAAACCACTGAAAGAAAGATCTTAAAACGGCTAAATTCCAAATAGAACGATTATAATTATCTAAATCATTTGGTAACCTCCAAACAAGCCTTGGTCTTAAAAGAACGATATCGAAAAATTATGGCAACCTTTCCAAAAAATGAGGCTATTATTTTAAGTTAACATTGAGAGCTACAGCAATAGGTACAGTCCTCAACTTTATAGATCGGATAGTCGCTATAATTCGGAGAGTTATTATCGGATCTTCACCAAACTGGTGTCGATGGAATTGTCTAGAGGAGACAGGTTTATTCGGAATATTCTCCTCGAGAATAATTTTGTGATCCGATAATAACTCCTCGAATTATAGCGACTGTCCGATCTATAAAGATGGGGACTGTACATCATATTTAATATTGTCAAAGTATCTGTAAGCATTAACATTAAAAAATTCTACTTTAAACATTAATTAACATCCTAAGCAGAGTGTTGAAATTTTGAAGAGTCCCATTGACGGAAGTCCACACCGGAAGTCGGTAGGTATAGCAGAAGTTCTACATTACCCCAAATAAATAAAACAGAAACTTGAGCATAGAATACGATGTTGCTAGACGACCTATTCTTAATGCTTGTGAGCGCATTTGCTCTCTCTGTCTCCGTAGAGTTGCGGTTTTAAAATAAAAAGCCAACTTCATCTGCTTCTGTCAGAAAAAATGTATAAGAACTTAATTTTAAATAATGAAGTGGTGCGATTATTCATTAATGCTTAAACTTTGGATATGTTCTATTTTTATAGAAATGGTATACAAAATTGTAACTATGAACCGCTGAATGCAAAATGGGGAAGGTCAAAAACTATAAATTACAGGTAATTTTTACAAAAGGTAGAAAATATTTCCTTGCAATTAAGATTTAAAAAAAAAAATCTTCTCTACACTCCATCACTAGCATTTCTTCAAAATTTGGTTCGGCCATTTTTTGGGTAGATTTTTATGCACACATATAAAAAAAGTCACTCGCGCTATTTCTGGTTTTAAAGAATCATATATAGAAACCTACTCGTTAGTACCGCTGACAAGAGATGGTTTTCGATTTTTTATGTGCGTGACTGAAGTAAAAAAATTCAATAAATTAAAACTGCAATGAATATAATTTCTAAACACTTTGAGACAGTTATTTTTATGACGAAATTATAACAGCTAATTTAATTGCGGTTACTCCTGCTGTGGCAAAAAACTGCTGGAAAATGTACATCTTTTATAAGAGATGATTTTCAAATGTCAAACGAAGCATTTTCATTATATATAAACTGCGGAGCCCCAAATAAAATGGCTGGTGCGAATATTAATGGTTCTTAATTATAATGCTAAAATATAGCTCTGAGCCGCTGAGTGATGAAATTTTGAAGATTCCCATTGAAGAAAAAAAAAAGCGGACGTCATTCCAAAATTTATTGTTTACATCTATTATTGTTGATGAGAAAATGGATGAGCCTCCTTATCCAGGCTCCAGTTAAAAGTGAAAATTAAAAGTTGACTGTTTTATTTTAATTCTGTTTTCCATGATTATAATTTTGATTACTAAACATTAATAGAAATTGCATCTTCTTTACAGTCTGACGTCTTAAAATTTTTTCACTTAATCAAACTCTGTGTTGGTGTTATGAAAGAGGGTCGTTGCTACGTAGTTTTTAAAATTTTATAATAACTTTGACCCTTTCAAGAACATTAAACCAACCGGCGTGCCCAGATTTGAACTTAAAAAATTATGGTAACCCTAACTATTCGGAATCTATGTCCGGAATTACGCCGAAGAGAAAAATTTGGTTGTAGTAAGAAAAATCTGATATATTCGAAAAAGTTGACATCGTTTGGCCAACGAAAGAAAATCCATTGCTTAAACAGATTACATCCATTTTCGATGAAAAAGTAGATAGGCAGTTTTGTTTCAATTTTGATTTTTTATTAATAAATCTTCGTCTTTGCATTCTGAAGTCTTAATTTTTTTGCACTTCCTCCAACTCTATACTAGCACAATGAAAGAGGGTGGAGTGAATTTGCTATAGCACCTTAAAACGAAAATTGTAGATCTGCGTCTAGTTTTGGACTAAATCCGGGGAATGGTCGATGGCGTCCGTATATGCATGTGTAGGTAAACGCGATAGTTCAAAAACGTACCAAGCTAGATAAACGGAAGTTGTTACATGATCTTGACAGATCTGAATGTAATTTTGAACTCAGTCGATCATACGAAAGAGATCCAAATTACATACCAGATTTTCTTCATTATACGAGGAAACTGACATAGAAGACACCTTATTGCGGAAGATAGAGAAAGTTGAGGGAGAACATTCCCGCTTTGTTTAAGGTCTTATTCTTTTAGTAATTCTTTTTCCGTCGCTCTGCGACAACAACGCCAAATGCACACATTTTGGGGCCTGGATTTTCGGTTTATTAATGATAACTCCAATAGGGAGATGTCCAATAGTTTACGACCACCGTAACAGCGTGTTAGCTAACTGAAAAGAAAAAAAAAACCTTTTAAAATCCGATTTCATTAAAAAAAACGTAGTTGTAACATTATCAGTTGTTTAAATTAATTTTTGAAATGGGTTCAGTAATTTATGACCTCCCTGTATATTCTGAGATGAAAATGTTTTCGCAAAATATTACAGAAAAATTTTAATGTTAGTTTTGTACATAATTAATTATTGCATTATAAATAGTCTCTTGTTCTACGGTTGGTTCAGTTTTGCACGGCAAATTGCATATGCAGGTGTTCGAAAAGGTCGTTTATGAACTTTAAGGGTAGGTTAGGTATACATAAACAGACCATTTTTGCATTAGAACACGGGGTCGGAAATCCAAAAGTGTTACGAGGGGCTCTTTGTTCTACGAATTAAGTAAAAGAAAGATGATACCAGATGAAATGTGCAAGACAGATTTAATGGAACAGAAATTTACAAAAGAAAATTTTACTCATAAAAGTGAAGCTAAAGGCACAAAAAATAATGCACTTCCTATGCCAAAAGTGCTAAATAGTTTGCGTAGCTAAGAAGGCATTATTCAAATCAGTGACCTTATTTGTTCAAACAAAGAACCGCATGGAGAAATATTTTTTCGATTCCCGAAATGTTTACGTATACGCCTCCCCTCCAATTTTACGGCGGGGGACTTTAAATCAACTCCATCTAGCGCCATCTTTCTTTCAGGAAATGTACTAAAACTGCATAGAAAGGTGTGTACGTGTGCTATAACAATGATTTAAAGGAAGTGCTTGCTTTGGACTTCGGGAGCACAAAAGTAGTTTCTAAGATAAATGTCAGGGCTAATGAACTGAATGATCAGTGTGATGGATGAGCTCGTTGGTCACTTCACATGTTCTAAAATCGTGGAATTAATCTGGACACATCTACCCTTTCCCACGCGCATTTTCGCTCGTTGCTTTCACTTTATGACAGCAGTGCAGAAGTAAATGGAATTTAAATTCCTTTAGCTTTATCACTTTGGAGTTGATATTCATCTTTTATTTGCAACCAGAACTCAATCAATAGATAAGAAGAAAATATATTTCCCCCATAATTGCTCGCAAAGCACAATAATTAGAACTAGTTACAAAACACTGCTGGCGCCTGAATTTTGGCGGTTCAATTTTTAAATGCTGAAAAGCACTGGGGATTCGAAAACTGAATAAGCCTCTTATAAAGTGGAAGAATGTTAAAGCAGACCATCAGGTCCACTAAATATAGCACAACACAAAGTACGCAGACTCTCCACTTCCTGTAATATTTAAAATTTGTTTTCCAAATATTTACAAAATGTTTCTCTAACATATCGTCATTTTTTTGTACGTTTTGTATAATATAACAGAAAACTCAGCATGTTATAAGCAAAAAATAGGCGGAAAATATGGGATTTTTTAAGAAAACCTTTATATCTTCCCAAATATTTGTGCTGAGTTTACGAAAATTTTTGTAAATATTATGCACATTAAACATAACCATTTCTGTAAGTTTCATCTTTTTATCAGTATACTGCGAAGCGGGGTGGGCCAAAAAATGTTTTGTCTTCATCAGTTTGTAGACGATCCCCTAATTGCCCTCAGGACCGAATCTTCAATGTAAAATGTTCATTCATTGAATGACATTCTGGCTGTTTTACCAAATCCAACCAAAAAGTTTGCTGGTATACGGGTAACTCAGTTTTCTTCTCAAAATATAATTTTTCGTTTAGCCTACCATATTCACATATTATACTAGTAATCATTTTTTGCATTCTTTTCATAGAACTACATACCAATTTGTTCTTTAATTACTTTTCGAAAAGTTTTTTATGATTTTTTTTTTGTAATAAAGGTATTTTCTGTTCAATTTTTGGAAGACTCTTTATCATTCCAAATGTCCAAGAAAAATCTTGTAGTTAATAAATAATAGTATCAATTCAATCACACTTTCTCATAGTCTCTCTGTCATTTGTAAAAGTGAGAAAAAGTATCCTTCCACACTTACCCCTTTTCAAATCACATTTGCCCCAATTCAGGGGGTAAGTGTGGCACCTAACCAATGTTAAAAAAAAATCTTTTGAAATCTGTGACATATTTATTCCAGATTGATTCAAAAATTATTTTTCAGTTACATTATGCACCAAATGATGTAAAAGCTACTATCACAGCTCAATTTATTTACTTACAAAATTCATTCAAAGCCAAACTTCATTTTTTCATGTCACACTAACCCCAGTTGACCCTACTGTAAACAAAAATACAACCTGACGTTAATACAAAATACAACGTTACAAATTACAAAAATACAACGTTTTATTTGGAAATTTCAAATCTATTTTTATGGTTGTAAATCGTATAGGTTGTAAGCCGAGGAGAATTCCAAAAACGTGGAGATCTTCCAAATCTCGAGATCGAATATTTTGCCGATTACAATATTTCCTCTTTGTATACTTCGCACACTAGAAAGTAAATATCAAGATGAGTAATATTTAACGTGTTTTATTTCATTTAAAGTTCTGAAATAAAAAATGCCGAAAGTTGATAAATGTGCAAACTACTCGAAGCCTCTTCGGTCGAAGTGGATTCGAGCATAGTAATTGAAATGAGTTCTATTTATTCAGTTTCTCAATCGTAATCAGATGTTGAGAAACATCAGAAACTATTTGTGTACTTAGCGGGATTTCGAACTTCGCAAGATACTTTATCTGAAGAAATAAGAAGCCGCTCAAGCGCACGGAAGAAACACTTTTATCACTGGTAATATTTCTTCTAGTTTCCCGACGCGCACTGAAACAGGGAATACTTCGCAATCCTCAACTATGTTGTTGACACTTTTTCTTGCGCTTGCAATAGCTGGATTTCTGTACTTTTTATACTTTTTCTTCACGAAAGTTGATGGTGATTTGACGTTATTTTATTATGACTATCGAAATGATATAAGAAGTAAGTGAAAAAATTGGTTTTATTCCTATTAACCCTTTGTTAAACGCAATATCTAATAGATACGCATGCAATCTGTATCGATTTAAAAACAAAACAACAAATATTGCTCATTTTCGAAAGTATTCTAGCAACCCATATCAAAAGAATACATTTTGATGCCAAAATAGTAGCAACCTTAATGAGAATTTGTATTTCATGTTACTCTAGAATAGTAGAAAATGAATAATTATTCTTTTAGCTCCCGCAACTTCAGATTCGTTTTTACTTTCTTGGATTCGTAGTATTGTAATTGTCAAAAAATTGGATTTCGAGATTTTAATAAATCTCCACGTTTTAGACCTCCCTGCGTTCGAATAAGCAATTTTTGGAGTTATGTCTGTCTGTGAACATAATTAAGTAAGACAAGCTAGACGGATAAAGTGTGATATGTGGCCTTTACACCAAAATAGTATATTACTGTCACATTTGGTGCGAAATCCGTTTGTCTCTTTTTGTGCCCATTCATCCTTCCGCTGGTGTGATGTGGAAGCTTGTAGACCGGGATGCCAGCTCATGTGTTGTCCTCGTCATCCGACCGCGGTTCAAAATTACGAGGTCAGTCAATAGCCCTAATATTGCTTCAGAACGGGACGTTAATGCAACTAAAAACTTTGTGCTCATCAGTGTACATGTGAACATAACTCAAAAACGCTACAAGCTGGATGGCCGAAATTGGGCATATGGATTTATCAGCAGACTTGAAGATTTGGGTTAAATTTTGGAGCAAATTCGCAAATGGGTTGACTGTCTGTCTATACGTATATACGTGAGCGCGATAACTCGAAAACGCAAGAAGCTAGATTCGTGAAATTTAGAATGTGATCTTCACACTAAAATTGTATATCTGTATAGAATTTTGCACGCAGTCAGTGAAAAGGTAAAGGTGCAAAATTTCTACACTATGATACGAAACTTAACGCAAAACGCGTCACATTTTGCAAGTATATGAAAAATGGGCAGATTCGGGGGCACTTCCACCGGTTTCTCTCGAAGATCTCGTATGTAACTCAAAGAAGTATAATTAAATGCAAAATGGAAGAACTTCAAATGTTCCGTGAACGTTTCGCATTTTAATAGCATCGCATCGCAATATTGCTCATTGCTGCCCAACATGGTTGCACTCTTACTTAAACCAGTGTGAAATGGCCGAGATCCGTTCTCTACTGTGCACAAATTGTATCTCTGTTTTACTTCAGTGCAAACAGGAAAAAGAGCCATCTTACGAAAGCAAACTAGATGTATCACACTCTTCGTTTCAGGTTCGAAACCCGACCCGGCCTGTGGTCTGTTAAATCATACGTAGTGGCCAAACATCCTCACGCTAGTGAGGTGTGGAAGTTTGGAGAGGAGGTGCCAACTCGGGTGTCGTCCTCATCATCTGACCGCGGTTCAAACTTACGAGTTCGATTCGAAAATAACCCTCGTGTTGCTTCAAAACGGGACGTTAGTGTAACTAAGCTAATCTTAACCTACTTTTCGTTTTCTTGTAATTCTGTTATCATGGAAGACGCAAAAAGAAAATTTTTGTAATAAAGAAGTTCATTTGATATATCTAAAGCAATGGAGCTAAATAATCTGAATTATTCTTCTGCCATTTTGAATTCTATATACAAATTACTTTCTACATTCTAAAATATTATACAGATGAGGCAATTACTAAGAGAACATATAAACTCAAAGAAAACTTCAATGTATTAGTGGTTAACAAAATGAATTCAGTTGAATTGTTAGAATATTTTTATTTTCGGATAGCTGTGACTTTTGTCCCTGGAATGTATTACTATACGTAATAATATCAATTAAAAAATTGAACTGGAATAAACAGCAACTTGAAACGAACATCAAGCTGCTGTTTACTCCAGTTCAATTTTTTAATTGATATTTTTTTAAGTAAAATATCAATTAAAAATTGAACTGGAATAAACAGCAGCTTGATGTCCGTTTCAGATAATGATTTATTCTTTATAGTCACTTCTATTCTAGAGCAAATTTTCTTTAATGAAGCTAAATTGTGCAGATATTTAAGTAGCATTAATTGATTAATTATTTTCGTTTTCTGAAAAATCAATCTCTTTTGTCAACCAATAATACGAAATTAGAGTGTTAATTATT
This sequence comes from Araneus ventricosus, assembly GCA_013235015.1. NCBI lineage: Eukaryota > Metazoa > Arthropoda > Arachnida > Araneae > Araneidae > Araneus > Araneus ventricosus. The sequence goes on along the minus strand of BGPR01044546.1, from coordinate 2,941 downwards.
CATTCCAACACTTTATATCCCTGCTCCCTTTTTTAAACACTTGTATTGAACTTGACTTGTTTCATGTTTGTAAAGATGATATTTTTTAATCGATTTTTCATTGCTTTTTTCTGATGTGCTAGAATTTCAAAATTTTGTACACTTGCGTATTGTTGATGACAATACACTACAGTGATGGCGAATCTTTTTAAGAAGTGGGTCAAATTTTGTTCATTATTTATTGAATACTCCCCCGTGGGTCACTTAGTCAGTGGCTTCACTTGGAAGGGGGAAAAGTGTGTTAAAAAGGGTACCGATTATTTGGAAACACCGAGAATTTATTTTCCATGTTCAAGATTTGCTTATTTCCAGATAGTCTTTTAATATTAGGTTTATATTCCGATTCATTACTTTCTCGCATTTCCGAGTCGATTTCCAAGTTTATTTCTTTTGGTAGATTTTACAAAATCCATTGAGGAAAACAATTTTTCAAACATGGTTAAAAGAGCATTAGCAAATTTCTTCAGTGATATAAAATTGTTTGGTAAAGAATATATTTTATAAATTTGACATTAAACATTTATACTTTAAGATTTTAATATTTTCGATTGATTTTCTCTTTTTTCTGATCTAAAAAATAAGTTTGTAAAAATCTACTCGTGGGTCATTTAAAAAGCTTTCGTAGGTCAGTGTCTGACCCGCGGATCATAGGTTCGCCACCACTGATATACTATTTCATTATTTTCGGAACTTAATTATCAGTTAATAGATTAATGAAATTAAATTTTGATTCCGATCAGTGGGCTTACCTGATAGTGAGTTTTGGGAAAAAATTGACAACAAGATTAAAAAGTGGAAAATGATTAACATAAAATAATTTCTACTGTTTAGTAACCTAGTGAAGTATGTTTTAAAAACTGTATTTAATTAAATTTATTCTTTTCTTCAGAATTCGTCATATTTGTAAAGTTATGCCTTTTTCAATGGAGTTAATTCATTCTCACGTGATATACGTCGAAGGCGCTTTGAGAATTCGATTTCGGAATCAGCCGTGCATTTGCTTGGATGTGAGATGAAATCGATCTTATGATTGTTACATAACATTATAGATGATTCTCGGATTCCGAAACCTTCTGCGTTTTTGTGCATGCGCCAGGCGGGGTTGACTTCACTATTGGGGTGAAGTGAGAAATGGATGGGGAGATATTTGCATTTTACTTAGCGTGGCCTAGCAAACAATTTCGGGAATACGCTCCTGTTACTCACTGCCTAGCACCTGTTTCCGAAGTGAAATCGCCAGAGTGGCATTTTGATACTCAAATTGGCCCTATTATGAGAAACGGAGCCGTTGTACTCACACGAGAACAATTAAGCACCTAATTTCTCTTCGGAGTTAAAATGAAAATTCAGAAATGTTGTTTGAATACAGTAACGTTATTGATAAAATTACATTAATTCATGAACAGGTAGAAGGCAGTGATAAAAGTATTTCTGCTATTAATATATAATCAACAATAAAATACGCGTAAATTTATTGGAAAAAAAAAATTTTGATTGTGCTCACAAGAACTCCAGTATCAATTTACCTTCCGAATTAAGCAAACAGTTGCTTGCGAAATGTTCCGAACTACTGCGATATGAAGTTTATCTTATCCACGCACTTGAATGAGATTTTATCAAAATAAGACATGTTCTGATAAAAGTGGTTTTGACTTGCTTTGGAAACCAATTTCTTTTATCTAGGCTACATTTATTTTCTCTCGAAATCAAATAATTTTGCCAATATTGGAGTAGCACATGAAAAGATTTACTCCGCTTTAAAAAAAACTTTTCAGAATTTCCAGATTTTTCAAACTTTTTCTTCTGATACACCAATAATTACAGTGACATTTTCTCGCCCGAAACGACGATATGTTGGCAATTCGCTTAGGATTACGCTCTAACGCGTTAATCGCCATGTTACAATTTATAACTATTATCTAATGAGATGACCCCTCCTCTATTGCAGTTATGAGATAGCAGAGGACATCTAATTAGATAGGCGGTTCGAATTTCAGGCGTGGCCTGGACGTGTTAAACTCCATAAAGATTTGTTCGCCCGATATCGTTGGAAGCAAGAGTGGAGAAATGACGCACCAAAGAAACATGTGTCTTGGATCTGAGTTTTCTGTAAGAATATCACCGGGATGGATTTATTCTTCACTGTTATATCGTTCAACACTGCGCTGTGAAATAAACTTAAATTAATATAAAAGCTTTATTTCTATTTTGTATGGTTTTCTAATACTCCGTAGTTTTCTTTACGATACACTGATAATAATTATTTATAGCTAATATAAACTATATAAAGCTAAATTATCTAAAACTATATAAAACTTTGCAAAACGCAAATTCCTTTTTTAGAGCTCGATCACATCTCTTTCTGGGAATTTTTTGGAGGTAAAATACGAGTATTAAGAAATGTTTCTTTTTGAAAAGTTAGTTCTTTTTATTTGATCTGGCTGAAGATATCGAAAATGTGCAGTTAGGAAAGTAGAATAAAATTCTCGCAGAGGATAGTCTATCTAATCGCTTCAGGGTGAGACTGAACTTATCAAATCCCGGTACTAACTTCTTTGACTTCCTAATTAGTTGACGCATTAGGTATTTATTTTAATTTTTATTCATATAAGAATCTGAAAGATACCCGAGATGTTAACGCGTTTTTTGGAATTTTGAGTTAATTATTGCCAATGACTTCATTACATCTCTCAGCATCAAGAATTCTGTTTTATGATCCACGAATGAAACTCGTCACTCTGAACGAAAAGGTTTGTACTCTTATGTCGAGTGAGACTCGACACTAAGAATGATGCATCTTTTACACATTCTTGTTGGTTAGCGCTATTATAAAAACTCTATATTAGCAAAAACATACAGATTAATGTTTAGGAATTGAAACACATTAAGGATAATATTTTTC
>BGPR01044545.1:0-12580 GCA_013235015.1 Araneus ventricosus | reverse complement strand
GACGTCACTGCTCCTCGTAGCCAATGATATCGACTGATTTCCTGCCTCAGTTCTATCAGGGTAGGGTTTGTAAATATGCGGCCGGGACCAGAATAGACCCCTTGGTTTCATCAATTGTTAAAATTTTGAGTTGAGAATATGATTTGAAGTTAAAGAGAGATCGAATTTCGCTAATAACTACGTATTGCTACTGGAATAAATTATGAAATTAGGGTTCAAAAGTAATTTTTTTTTTAAATATGGGACACAAAATAAGTTATGATTTTTCAACAAACATGGACTGTTTTTTAAGTTTAATTTCAACATTAAGAAAAAGGGGATGTATAGTTTTCTTTAAAGTGCGAGTTCTATATTTAGTGAAAAGATGAATAATTTTCAAACGTAATTTTTTTTATTAAAAGACCTAGTTAGTTTTTTTCAAATTATCATTGATTTATTGAATTAATAAAAAAAGGATGATCTAGGAGATGCTATTAAAAATCGGATGTATTTTAAAACAGAGACAAAGATCAAAAACTTGTTTTTCAATCGTGGTGTGTAAGTGTGACTTATCAACTTCGCAGCAAACTTGTTCTGCAAGTGGGATGGTCGATTATGCTATCTTACTTTACAGGAGGTTTGTTGCAAATTCGTCAAGTCAAGTTTACCATAACAAGATAATATCAAGAAAAAAAATCAAAAATTAATCTTACTCCGTATGTGTATGCCGTGTGGGTATTGTTTCCATTCCTTTTTAAATAAAAATTGTTCAAAATAATTGCATTTATTAACACTTACACAATTACAAATAATTTTTATAATTATCCACTTAAAAACTGATATTTTATAATAGCGTATGTAAGAAATACACGTGACCTTTCATATTGGTATAGAGGGCGCGCCAGCTGGAAGGTTAGCAATTTAAACATATCCAATTAATTTCATATTGGTATAGAGGCCGCACCAGCTGGAACGTTAGCAATTTAAACTTATCCAATTAATTTTAATAGTTTCTCATATACTTTTGACTTTATAGACTGGAACGCATAAATTGCTGTTTGAAATGTTTAAGTAAATATTTCAATAAAAATATATTTAAAACTGCTTCTGTACTTTGAGTTATTCTTAATTTTACATTCTAGTCTTTGAAATCGTGTTATAATGAATTGAAATTTTGCTATTACATCAAAATTTTATGAAGCTTGCAGCAAGGAAAGAAAACACGAATGAATAATTATGTGAAGTAGGAAATTTTATATTACTAAAATAGTAATTCCTTATGTGTCTCTCTTTTCAAATAACATATCAAAATGTTAGACTCTAATGAAAGATTTATAATAATTTAAAGTATGTACACATTTTTAGAAATATTTTTATTGAAATATTTACTCAAGCATATCAAACAACTATTCATTGCTTAATAATCAGACTATTACGCTGTATTCTAACTATATGATAAAATATTAAAATTTTATTTTATGATAAATTTTAATGGTGCCACGAAATTTTTCAGAATAATTCAGTAGTAATAAATGAGATTTCTTTCAAAAATTCAAATTAAATATCATAGAGCTATTTAATTTATATCTACAGACGCGGAAAAAAATATCCACCAAGCATTATTCCCTCGTTAATCGTTGCTTTTTAAAACTAAAGATACCGTTTCACAGGGAATAACGTATACTAAAAGATTCTGAGGTTGAAATTCTCTCGAGGGATCGTCTACATATTCAAAATGGCACTAACATCAAAATTCTCAATGGCAACATCCCTTTTTGATGCAATAAATAAATTTCTCATGAATAAATACTCCAGGATATTAAGTTTGGTTAATATATCATTAATAGATTGGAAGGTATTTGAAATTTCTTGTTCTCGACATAAAAGGGGTCGTCTCCACATTTACATACTAAAGTTCTCTGCTTGCCTTTATCGGCAGAAGCATTCTAAATTATTTCGCACTTTAAATGTTATTTTCAAAGTAATGATCTATATTTTACAAACGGTAAAACTTGATGCGTAAAAAATAAATCGATTAATGTTACACCACTTTAATTTATAAAGTTTTAATAATACATAAATAGTTAAAATTTTTTTTGTATATTTAAGTTTGAAAAATAAAGTGGTGTATTGATTATATTTAGTAATAAAAACGATTTCGAAATATAAGACGCCCCCCTTAAGTGCATCGTTTCACAGCGAAACTGAAAATTTAATGTAACTTCAAAACTTCTCGTACGAATATGCTGAAATTTTGCATAGGCTTACAAAATGGCAACCTGCTTCAATTGCTGTTAAAATTTATAAGTTTTGTTATTCAAAAAATTTTTAACATCAATTTTGATGAAGTATTTCATGTACTCAAAATTATTTTAAAATAAAAAGTAACAGTGTAAAATTTGCAGAATAATTCATAATACTACATAAAAAATTCTATGCAGATAGTTACATTATTTCTCAAGATATGAATAAAAATTCAAAATTTTACTTTAACATTAGAATTTCAAAATTTCATTTGCTTATAATCCCGAAACCAAAAAATGCTGGGATGATGAAACTTGGTATTCCGGCATAAATGTGTATATAGATTCGAATTATTTTAAGAAAAATATGCGTTTCCTTTGGAAATTTTGAAGTTAGTGCAAGTATAAATATGTAAACGACCCCTTTTGAACTGTTTAGGCATGGAATCAATTAGTAGACGTTATTTCCTGAAAATTAGTACCTTTTGTGTTTAAGATAAAATGATTAGTGGCGAAATAATGCTGTGTGGATGCTTTCTTTCCCGCGACTCTATATCACTAAAACGTTATTACATAATTAATAGCTTATTCATTACAATTTCTATAAAAGTTCAAATCATATTAAATGGAAAATTTATTCTCATGAATGACTTCAACTTTTTGTTACTTGAAGTCTTCTGAAAAACTTTGATTGCATAGCTAAAATATTTCTTAATAGATTTCAAATATTTAGTTACAGAAATATCAATACCTAATGGTAATAACAAAAAAGTATGGTTTGAAACAGAAAAATATTCGAATAGAATTAAATCTTTTAACAACCTACGGTAATTGAATTCTGCACAGAAATAATTAACAAAAATAATTAAATACCTTTTGAAATATTTTTCTTCAGGCAAATCTTAACTAATTAATTCCTTCGGAAATAACTGTTTTTTTCCCTCCTCAATCTTTTCAATGCTGAAGAATTAATTAAAATGGGTTAGAGTCCTTTTTCTTACCCATTATTCTTGTCCCGTTTTGTAACAACTTTCTGTTAAAAGAGCGTGATGTTTTGTTTTAGATTTTTCTGTTCAAAATCTTTCGTTTTGAACTTATAAAACATTAGCTTCTATCGGCGACCAGTTGTTTAACAGTAATATTAATAGCCTGTGGCTTTTCTTGCCTTGGCGAAATAAATTTGCGAATTGGAGGTTATAGAAGCCAAGGAACTCTGAAAAGTTAAAGTTTGCGGTATAAATAAGTTATATATAAGGTATATATAACGTTTGATGGGTGGAAGGAGGCTATTTATGACATATCTAGGGTCATAAACTTTCATATGAAATAAAATTTTTCCAGTGGTTGGGGTTGGGGTACTGTCTGATGGTTTTGCAAATTTATTTTAAACTAGCCCCTCTCACGGCCAGCACCCACTTTGCTAACACTATCCCTGCCACTTCGCGGCTCTCAGCCACTACTTTTTCAGTTTTAAATACTGCATGAAGATCAATGGAACAGACTATAAAACTTTAGTAGATTTCATATTCTTTGTAGGCAAGAGCTTCCTTTAAAATGATAAAATATTTGAATTAAAACCCATCGATTTAAAATGTTTTGTTTACCTTTCTTACGAATTTCTGCATGAAAGTCGTCAGATCCATAAATACAGAATTATGTCGCCCTAAATAAACATTTTCCATCACTTACAATAGATATTTTACAATACTTCAGACACGCCATTTTGATGGAACTTTAGGTATAATTGATGAAAACAAAGTCAACCCTAACTTAAAAACTCACTCCAAAAACGACTTCATTCTATCATTTGACAACGCTGCATTCCATAAAAGATTTTTAACAACAACTAATTTTTTTGTTGCCAATTTCCGATCTAGTAAAGATAAATTTATCAAAGAAACACAATCGTTTGCTTTTGATTCAAAATTAAATTTTAACTGAACGAGATGTCTTAACAAAATCATCTGCTATAAATTTCAATTTCTACATCTTTTTAATCGTTGTTTACAACAGATATTATTTTTTAACTGATTATCTAATTTTGTTTCTCTACAATTGATTTAATTTCCATAACTATTTTTTAGAGTAACCAACCAAATGATTAACATATTCTTTAGAATAATCAATTCTCTACAGACCTTTGTATTCAGTGTTTCACAGGACTTCCTATGGATGATAATCATCAAACATCTAAGAAAAATTTATTTACTAAGAATTTAAGGGAAATTTTGCAATTTCTTTGCGTTTCGAAAGAATAAAAATGACATTTATACTAAAGATTAGTGTGAAACATAAAAAAATGTAAAAATTGTATTTCAAAAGTAGTTTAACATGAGATCTATTGAACGTATGACAGTTAGAAAAAATTTTCTTTAGTTCATCCGTATTTCTTTTGATGGGAGAATATGTTGTTGTTACCTCAGCGCTACCAATAAAAAAAATTAAAATTCTAGAAGTAATTAAATAAATAAATAAATAATAAGTTAACTAATATTGCACCAAAAATTCAAAAACAATGATATTGGGAATAATGACATTTTTTCTTAATATGAAATTCAACTAAAAGAAAAAGATTTTTAATGCCTTCTTCTATCTTCATATAATTTCAAAAGCTTTAATAACATGTATCTTTCGTTTTTGTAGTAAACAAGTACCTCGCACAAAAAATTCGAATGTAAGAAGACGAATAACGAAGAAAAAGATTTTTAACACTTTCTTTTATCTTCATATAATTTCAAAATTTTTAATAACATGTATCTTTCGTTTCTGAAGTAAACAAATACCTTGTATAAAAAATTCGAATGTAAGTAGACGAGTAATGAATTTTTCTTTGGAAGACAGCTTCATTAAAAAAGCATTTAACATAGTAATTAAAAAAGAAGAAATTTAAGACTCTAATGAATATATTTTTTAATTAATCCTAGTTTTACTCTTTTATACAAAAAAGTTAAGTAAATTATTTTAATTTATTTACCATGCTAATAAAACGAAGGACACGAAATGTATGCGATGAAATTGAAAACTAATAATTACTTCTTTGAAAATGAAATAAATAAACATATTAAATAAAAATAGTTAATGTATTAAAAAATTCATATTAAATTTCATCTAACAAAGTAAAAATTTCATAAAATTGGTTAAAAAATAAAAGGAACTTCTGAAAAAAATTTTATTTATTTTTAAAGGCCTCGCCATTGATAAGTGATTACGTTTTTTAAATCACAAGTACCAAAAACAAATTCCTGGAGGCAAGATCGAAGGTAAATTCCTTTTGTCCGTAGCTACAAGGTTTAGTTTAGTTATATTACAGTCCCGTTTTGAAGCAACACGAGGGCTATTTTACGACGGACCTCGTAAGTTTAAACCGAGGTCAGATGCGAAGACGACACCTGAACCACCCCTCCAATCTTCCACACCACACCAGCTGAAGGTCTTTTGACCTCTTATGTATGATTTAACGTGCAATAGACCCAATACACGACGGATCTTCAGTGGAATCGGGTTTCGAATTTGTTTCCGTGGCTGAAACCTTACCACTAGGCCACTGTGGCATCCGGAGATGTAAGGAAAAGAACATTTGATCCCCCAATATTATAAAGGATTGAACTATAAAGACAAAACAGGGTGGAAGAGAATTCAGCTAATGAACTTTGCAAGATGTCCCATGCATGGGTAAAAAGACAGTTTAATTGGGGAGAGGGTGGAAAATCACTTTTAACCCAGAATTTCTAAGCAAATATCATTGTCAAAGAACTTAGATAGAAAAGTTAGGTGAACGAGGGGTGATTTTGGGACCTAGGGCCATGATCAGCAAAGATATTCAGAACTTTTCCAAAAAGCGTTTCATAAGAATCAATGCAATAGGTAGTATTCCTATCGGCAAATATCTGCAAAACTTTTCCAAAAAGCGTTTCATAGGAATCATTGCAATAGGTAGAATTCCTATCGGCAAAGATCTGCAGAACTTTTCAAAAAGACCTTCCATAAGACTCATTACAATTGGTAATATTCCTATCGGCAAAGATCTGCAGAACTTTTCCAAAAGACGTTTCATAAGAATCATTGCAATAGGTAGTATTCCTATCGGAAAAGATCTGCAGAACTTTTCCAAAAGACCTTTCAAAAGAATCATTGCAATAGGTAGCATTCCTATCGGCAAAGATCTGTAGAACTTTTCCAAAAGACGTTCAATAAGAATCATTGCTATAGGTAGTATTCCTATCGGAAAAGATCTGCAGAACTTTTCCAAAAGACCTTTCATAAGAATCATTGCAATAGGTAGCATTCCTATCGGCAAAGATCTGTAGAACTTTTCCAAAAGACGTTCAATAAGAATCATTGCTATAGGTAGTATTCCTATCGGAAAAGATCTGCAGAACTTTTCCAAAAGACCTTTCATAAGAATCATTGAAATAGGTAGTATTCCTATCGGAAAAGATCTGCAGAACGTTTCTAAAAGACGTTTCATACGAATCATTGAAATAGGTAGCATTCCTATCGGCAAAAATGTAGAGAACTTTTCAAAAGACGTTTCATAAGAATCATTGCAATAGGTAGTATTCCTATCGGCAAAGATTTGCAGAACCTTTCCAAAAGACGTTTCACAAGAATCAAGGCAATAGTGGAATTCCCATCGGCAAAGATCTGCAGAACTTTTCCAATAGACATTTTATAAGAATCATTACAATTGGTAATATTCCTGTCGGCGAAGATCTGAAGAATTTTTCCAAAAGACGTTTCATACGAATCATTGCAATAGGTTGTATTCATATCGGCAATGATCTGCATAACTGTTCCAAAAGATGTTTCATAAGAATAATTCCCATATGTAGTATTCCTGTCGGCAAAGATCTGCATAATTTTTCCAAATTCGTTTCATTAGAATAATTCCCGTATGTAGTATTCCTATAAGGAATCTAACTAATTATTGAAAGACACAATTAATTTTATCGCTATATTTTACACGTAATTTATCAAACAAAGATTGACACAAAGTTTTAATATTCACTCGTTCATTAATTTTTATAAGACTTTTTTAGTATTGTAAAAGTGAAACTTCTTAAATATCTGTTTTCCTTTGCTTTGTTTAATTTTGATTATAAATTTGGAATATTGATTCAAATTGACATAACGCTGAAACATATAACTGTGAAATGTTGGTTTAAGACTAATGCATCAAATATTAAATATATTTAATTTATTTTCCTGAATTCAGAGAACTTCACATTTTAGGTGTTCTTTTTTTATATTCTTTTCAAGATCATGATGCCCAAGAATAGTGCCATGTGTATCAATATTTTTTACTTCAAAGTATTATGAACCATTTTTGAGTGTCATATTATTTTTTCTACGAAAGAAATTTAAAAAAGGCAAAATAGCAAAAGTTTGCCCAAAACCTACCTTTGAAAAAAAACCTGAATAATTAATACTTTAATACGTAATTTAATTGACCAAAAGAATACTCTACACTATACTATAATAAAAAATTCAAATTCCTTACTTCTCTCATTAAAATTTGCATCAAAAATTAGTAGATGTCTAGCTCTTTTTCACATGAATCATTCAAACTTCATAATCATTGCCGCATTTATGCGTCCTGGTGCAAGTGATCTCTTGCTAATTTTCTTCATGTGCTTTGTAGATCTACAGAAACATCAAATTTGTGAAATGGAATACAAGAAAATACTTCTGAAATTTTTAGCAATATCGCTGTTAATTGTATTGATTCAATAATGCATAAACAATTTCAGGAAACGCAAAAGCATTACGAACTCCATTCCAATGTTAAAAAACTAGTTTTTTAAAAAGCAAGAAAATATAAAAAAATGGTGTAGAAAAAGGTTTGAGAATCCTTCCTTTTCTTTTATTTTTTAATCAAAAATACTTTTAAATACTTCGCATCACCAAGGAGAAAAAGAATGCGATAACATTAAAAAGTTCGAAAAGAATTTCCCTTTGATCTGTTTAAAGATTCATCCATATTGACGCCTTCAGACATGCGGAACCAGCTTTAATCGTTTAAAGAATCTTCTAGTCTCTGAAAGTAAGGCTTAATGTATCGAATTGAGTCATCTATGGCAGTATGTCTTATAAATGCAAACATTTGAACTTTCTACAGAAGAATGTAAAGATCTTACCGCCGAAGAATATGCATTCCGATGCTCATCATCCTGCGAAAAAAGTCGGCGGTTACAAGTTCAATCGTTTTCAGGAACAAAATTTAAAAGTTTAAGTGACATAACACGCGCGAGATGCTGATGTCAGAATATCCATCCAAAGCTACTCCGTACGAAGACTGGAATGATCTAAATTTTTGGAAGTCTTATGTTTCAAAACGATGCTTTTTATGAGAAAATTAGAAAGATATTTAAGATCTTACAAAATTATACAATTGTTTCATATTTTTACAAGAAAAAAGTAGTTTGCATATTCCCTGAAATAACAATTCTAATTCTATAGTTGCTTTTTTATTAAAGTTCATCAACTTTCTTGTCCAGAAACCAAAATTTTGGAAATTGTATTAAAAAGCACGGAAACTTGATATGTAACAGAGAATAATTATGTATGAACACCTATGAGAATATGAAGAACTTTATGCATCCTTACTTCTCTGATATGTAAAATGTAATCCTACAGTAAAAGCAAGTTTTTGAGTTTTATTTTAACCCGCCGTCGAGCGCAATACAAATTCTAGGTATATAAAAAGAAATATCGAGAAAAATTTGGGAAATCAAAAATACAAACGTAATCAGTCGCAAATCTTCTACCAGATTAACGCGCCCCTCACTTGCATCAAAAGAGCACAAGAGATTTAAGATTCGGTACTGAGGGCAATTAGGGGACCGTCTACAAACTGATGAAGACAAAACAGTTTTTGGCCACCCCGCTTCATGGAATACTGATAACAAGATGAAACTTTCAGAAATGGTTATGTTTAATGTGCATAATAGTTTCAGAAATTTTCTTAAACCCAGATAAAATATTTGGGAAGATATAAAGGTTTTCTTAAAACAACCCAAATTTTGCCAGTTGTTTTTGATTATAACATGCAGAATATTCTGTTATATTATGAGACACTTACAGAAAAAAAAATGTCCATATGTTAGAGAAGCATTTTGAAAAATTTGGACTAAAAATTTTAATTATTAGAGGAAATATGAGCAGTTTTAGCAAATAATGTTTTACTGCTCATGCGCGAAACATAGGGAAAATTTTCTTTCACAACTTTAAAGCCAGATATATATGGCAATTTATGAAAAACATTGAGTTCAATATCGTTATTATTCAGAACGATAGCGGCATTACAAAGAGCAGAAATTTAGCTCCTATCGAAGCGAAGCTAAATGATATGGGATTGTACAGAAATTGATGTTTTCTAAAATTATATCTTTGAATAGTGGTTAGAATTTGCTGAATACCTATGAACACTTATCAATTAAGTGCATAACTTAAATTGCAGCTAATTAGGCACTATAAATAACAAAAATTTTATTACGTTAATTATATTATATACATGATTATTAACAAGTTAAATATTGTTGCAATTTTATGGACAAACGATATTTTTAGATATATTTCTTTTATGGCCAAACGATTATTTTATCTAATTAATTTCTCTTCTTAAAATATTTTAATAATTCTACAAATGTATATTTTTTCATTCGTTACAAATATTGCATGTGTTTATGGGTATTTAGCAAATTTCTAATTACTATACAATTCAATATAACTATTCAAAGATTATAAGTTTAAAAATATCAATTTGTGTACAACCCCATATCATTTATCTTCCCTTCGATAGGAGCTAAATTTCTGCTCTTTGTAATGCCGCTATCGTTCTGAATAATAACGATATTGAACTCAATGTTTTTCATAAATTGCCATATATATCTGGCTTTAAAGTTGTGAAAGAAAATTTTCCCTATGTTTCGCGCATGAGCAGTAAAACATTATTTGCTAAAACTGCTCATATTTCCTGTAATAATTAAAATTTTTATTCCAAATTTTTCAAAATGCTTCTCTAACATATAGACATTTTTTTCTGTAAGTGTCTCATAATATAACACTATATTCTGCATGTTATAAGCAAAAACAACCGGCAAAATTTGGGTTGTTTTAAGAAAACCTTTATATCTTCCCAAATATTTTATCTGTGTTTAAGAAAATTTCTGAAACTATTATGCACATTAAACATAACCATTTCTGAAAGTTTCATCTTGTTATCAGTATTCCATGAAGCGGGGTGGCCAAAAACTGTTTTGTCTTCATCAGTTTGTAGACGGTCCCCTAATTGCCCTCAGTACCGAATCTTAAATTTAAAATGTGAGTTATAGTCCATTCTTGACATGGTAGAAATTTAAGGGTAGTCAGTTAATCCTTTCCGGAGAAATTCTAAAACATTTGAAAATCTTAAAGTATCCGGATACTTTTGGTCATTTATGCATACTGAATTTACTGATATATATCTACAGAAAATCTCTATAATGTCTTTTCATGTCGCATCTTTTTAAATTAAGTGTGAAGCATCATTCCTTTCAACTGCTCGTTTCTCTTAGCAATTCAGGAAAAAACCCTGCAAAAATATGACTTGCAGTAATTGCGCATCTTCATATCTGTCCATCACTCAAAGGAGTTTATTGCTTCCGTTTTCTGGAAAGCCAAAGGCAAATCTGTTAATTAATCCTGACTGATCAGTTCTGTGTTTTGGTCTTCGAGGCAACAAGATTGAAAAGAATTTGTAAAATTCCGCTTAAACTTAATCCGTCTTATTCATTCAGCCCTAATGATTCATTTCATTTTCCTCCATTTCACTTATCTTTCACAGCGTTTTAGTGCCCGATACATTTTTTCACTCACATTTTTCTCATTGTTTATGACATCCGTTCCGAGCATGGCCAATGGAAAAACAACAGCCTCGTAATTAGCTGTATTTTATTCATCAAAGAGCATGGCCAATGGAAAAACAACAGCCTCGTAATTAGCTGTATTTTATTCATCAAAGAGCGACTCATTAAAATAAGGCATTTTCAGCACTCTCTTTTTCGTTGCCAGATTACGGTTTTAATTAGGTTTTTTCTTCTACTTGCAGACGATATTTTTTTCGCCATTCTTCCGCTAATTTCAAACTCAAATTCGCCGATGGGTTGAAGAGAAACGGAAGCTCTTCGATTACTGCACCTTCCATGCTTCTTCATTTCAGAGATACTTTTTCTTTACGTTTTAAAATATCTGGTTTCTGAAACAATGCATTTCGAGGAATCAAAGAAGAAGGAAAGAAAACGAGTATAGCGAAGAAAAATATATGTGCACATTGTATTGATTAGAAAAAAGTTTTTTACATTCAACTGGAAAATTAATATATATAGCAATGCAAATGGTGACTTTGAAATGGCGTGTTCGTTATATTATCGTAATAGATATTAACAAGCATAGTAAAGCTTAAAAGAAAAAATAAAGGAGCTTAAATGCTGCTCTAATAAAGAAATGATATTCATTACTGATAATTAGAAAACATATTGAAAATTTTTAAGTTAATTAAAGCATTGCAATTTTACTTCATACACAAATGATACATAATTTGCAATGAAATATGATTATGAAACGAAAGTAAAGAAAATTTTAAAAATATAATTTCTTTTATTGATAAGATGATGAAAATGATATGAGTTTTCTCTGCCGAAGCTAATTTCCAGAATAAAAATCTCATTGGAACATAACGATTAATAATAAATTTATTTTATTTAAATCCTTTAAAACGGATTCAATGAAAGATTAAAATAAAAACTCTTTATAGAGGCCAATTGAAAAATGGTAAATGTTTTTAAATGGTTAATGTGTTTAAAAATCTAATTTCTTTTATTCATAAAATGATGAAAATGATATCAGTTTTCTCTACAGAAGGTGACTTCCAGAACAAAAATCTCATTGGAATATAACGATTATTAAAAAACTTTATATCATTTAAATAATTTAAAACGGATTCAATGAAAGATTGAAACATAGAGGCGAACGGAAAAATGATAAATTTTTTAAATGGTTAATGTGTTTAAAAATCTAATTTCTTTAACTGATAACATCATGAAAATTATTTGACTTTTCTCTGCAGAAGCGGACTTCCAGAACAAATACTCATCATAACGATTATTAAAAAAAGTTTGTCATTTAAATCCTTTAAAACAGATTCAATGAAAAATTTAAATAGAAGCTCTTTATAGAGGCGAACTGAACAATGGTAAATGTTTTTCCGCAAGAAAGAATTTATCTCTTTAAAATGACTAATAGCAGTAAAAAGCATTTCGCTAATCGAATTCAGTTACAAAACCTTTCTGTCGATAGCTTTGGATTTTCGGGAATTAATC
>BGPR01044544.1:0-12580 GCA_013235015.1 Araneus ventricosus | reverse complement strand
GTAAAGCAAAATGAAAGTTTTCATATCAAAGTTTATGCCTTTCTTATTAAAGGAAACAAAAGAAATTGTGAATCTACTTATTACATCAAGGATGCAAAGAATTTAGTTTTAAATTGCACTTAACTTTATTTCTTATATAATCAAATCGGCGATTTATTTCATACTTTGCCGGTTTGTCATTTGGCATGCTATAGAATGCCTATGAAATGTGTGAAATATAAATCGTTTCATACATTGCCGACTAGTTTTAGGCATTATATACAATGCCTAGGCATTCTATAGAATGTCGGATTTCAAACTTTGCTGGTAACATATACACCGTTTTTCATTGATTCAAGAAATATTTCCGCCAAATTTGAAGGGAATTGAACAACGCATTTGGTTGTAATCGCGTAACAAACTTACAGACAGACAAATGCAAAATGCTGGAGTTGGACCGTAGACCTCGCTTCTCTCGGTCAATAATACGCACAAGAAGAATTATCAGTTTATGACAGTACAACTCCGAACAGAGTCTGCGCTACCTTTACTCAAAGGAAAAGCATACTTGTTTATTTTAAATTCAGCAAAATTTAAGATTACAAAGTTTCTTTTTGACGACAAATATTGGCGATGAATTCTTTGTGGTTAAATTATTGTTGTCTCCATTATTTTTCTCTAAATGTTATTTTAAAGGGACTTTATCTGAAAATGCGCACAATCACGTATGCAGGAAAATACGCGTTCTGAAATAGCACACAGGGAAAATAATCCCAGACAGCGCAAACTTTTCACTTTTGCTTCATGTTGAAGTAAATAAAACTGTGATTACTTGTTTACTTTATCGAGAACTTTGGGATTTATCTGAAAACGTTAAATAAACAATGTGTGTGTTTGGATGTGAAATGGGAAAAGATGAAATATGTATAAAATTTTCGTTTGATGACTGAACTAGAATAAACATTTCCGAGAATTCTCCTCGTTATACTAGCAATGCAGCAATAAATATGTCTAGTTTCTCGGTTTTATTGCAGCGGAAAGTTGTATATTTAGAATTTATATGAAAATTGTTTTTTCGAGAAAGCGATTATAATATATGTAGAAAAGATTATATCTTTTATATAGTATATAGAATAACATCATGTAAACAGAAGACGGGAATGATAAATTTTCAAAGGAAAATTATGTTTATCACTGTTTGGTACGGAAAAATTGAGATACATGAAAGGTGATACTTGAATATATACAAATCTTTCTCTTTCCTTTTCTTCTTTTCCTATAACAACCAGAAATATAAACAATGGATGGCTAGCAATCGCTTATATACGTTATTTGAATCTCCTTTCTTTAACGTAAAAATCGCTCCGAAATTATTATGTACTTGATTGATTTGACTAGTCGGAGATTGACTATTTTTTACGCTAGTTTACTTATTTAGGTTATGTATTTGTGTTTATATTTCAATTTCAACTTCTATCAGTGAAATCCAAGAGAAATTAAGAAAACGCAAAGAGTATTGTCTGTTGTGGAGTAGCTGAGTCCTTCATTAAACGAAATTGTTTTGGATTCCATCCAATAACAATCGTGTTTACTTACTGCCAACAAAGAAAAAAGATTTAAAGATTTCTATAAATTCCTATCTTTATATATTCTCAATATGTTAAACAGCAGTGCTTCTTAAATAATGTGATTCTTAAGTCAGATCACGAAAACTGTGTATACCCGTGTATGTATGACTTTTTAATTTTATGGAGCAAAATAGTTCAAATCGACATGTATCATTTTGAATAATTTCAGAAAATTTACATCAGCAATATATTTGTGTATAAATGCAGCTTCATCCATTCAAACTGGAAAAAATCCATACGACAATATACACGGAGATTCAGTTGGTGTGTTGTAATGTAATGAACATAGATGGAGCCGTGGAATACTTTTTGAAACAGAGAATGTCGTTGGTTAGATGTTTTGAACTGAAGTACGTTAATAATTTTTCCTAATCTTAGAAAAGAAGAAAAAAATATTTTTTCTAAATCTACGATAACGTAAAAAATCCGTCATTTGAGCATTTGCACTATCTTCTAAAGATTTAAATTTAATTAGAAATGCTCATCACAAGATAAATAGGAACGATTTAGACAGAAGTAAGACAAGAATCTATGTGAAAAAGATTAGCATTTCACATCTCATAATTGGACATTAGCTATTCCTTTCTGCCACACTTTCGTTTCTTGCCTTTAGGTAATAAAAGAAAAATGAAAAAAGGCGTCTAACGCAGAGAAACAGCAAAATTAAATTCAGAATGCGATGTACCTGTGACAGAGAACGCTGCAAAAAAACCCGGGGCGTTCTTCAGACGTGGGCTTCCATTGTCTGTCATCAAAGTCGGAGAAAATATTGAAAATATTGAGAAATGAGAAGGTATATTCCAAGATAGAGCAACCACCACCTTCTGATTCTTCTTCCCCTTTCACCCAAAAGATTCTTTCCTAAGGAGGAAACCGATTTTTTAAATCTTTCATTAAAGAAGAATGACTGAGAACACAAGTGTAAAATGGCGCAAAGAAAAAAAAGTAAAAATCGAATGCTGAAGAAGATATGGCAATTTCGTTGACTCCGGGGATTGGACGCAAAAATGTGTGATCCGGAACTCAAGAAAAACGTATCCGGCATTCCCAGTTCCGAAAAATGCATCTGGTTCAAACTTTAAAAATTTCCTACCGGTATGGCAGTCGAATTCGTCTTCGATCTTTAGCGGTTTTTTGAGAATTTATTTTTGATGTTTTTTTTCCTTTCTTTCTTTTTCTATTAATTGTTTTACGGGATGTGAATCTTACCACCCACCTTCTTCTTTATTACAGGGAAGGACTATTTATGTGGAATTCGGGATCATAGAGGCGGAAACAAATGGTGAGGAATGACTCTTTAAAAATTTCCCCTCTCCTTTTTCTCGAGCACACTTCGCTTTATAAAAAAGATTTTTATTAGTTAAATAATGGCAAGTGTGGCGGAAACAGAAACTGTCTAAAACACTTCAAAATGTAAAAATTATAAGTTTTTATTTTCGAAAGTATTATTTATAGATTTTTATACAATCTTTATTAATTTTGTCTTTAAATTTGTGCTATTTTATGAAAGCATACTATAGCAAAAGCATATTAAAGCAAGTTTATGATAGCTCAGATTATGTTACCACCTCTTTCTTCCCTTTTTATTGAATCTTCAATTTTTTACTGCAGACATTCTTTTGTGAAATAAACGGAAATAATTTAAATTAAATGTGAAATTCTTTTAAACTATGTTTTCATGTAAATAGCTGATTTAAGTGTTTTCTCTGAATAAAATTGGGATTTGTATTTCCCTCTCTTTCCAAAAGTAAAATTTTGCACATATACTGCTTTCTTCCCTATTAAATGTTCACTTTTAAACGTTCCACGATATCAAATAAATGTATGCAAATTTTCCTAAATACATTATTTGGAAGTCTTTTTAAAGTGGGCTAATAAAACGAACACGAAAAATTATCATTTTATGACAGTGGAACTCCAAAGAGAGTCTGAGTTACCTTTACTGAAAGGAAAAGCATTCTTGTTTTTATTATTTTGAGCAAAATTTAAGATTCACAAAGTTTCTTTTTAACGACAAATATTACCGACGAATTCACTGTGGATTAATTACTATCGCTTCCATTATTTCGCCGTAAATGTTATCTTAAAGGGATTTTATCTGAAAATGCGTCCAATCAGGTATGCAGGAAAATATGCGTTCTGCAATGGCACACAGGGAAAATAATCCCAAATAGCGAAAACATTTCACTTTCGCTTCTTGTTGAAGTAAATAAAACTGTTATTGCTTGTTTACTCATCGATAGTTGTAGGATTTGCCTGAAAACAATAAATAGACATTTTTTTGTGTATTTGGATCTGAAATTGGATGAGATGAAATATGTATACAAGTTCATTTGATGTCTGTACTAGAATAAACATTTCTGAGAACTCCTTTTGTTATACTAATAATGTAGTAATAAATATGTCTAGTTCCTCGGTTTTATAACAGCGGAACGTTATATTTTTAGAATTCATATGAAAAATATTTTTTAATGCGATTATAATGCGTGTAGAAAAGATTATATCTTTTTATATAGTATACAGGATAACATCATGTAAACAGAAGACGGGAATGATGAATTTCCAAAGGAAAATTATGTTTATCACTGTTTGGTATAGACAAATTGCGATACATGATAGGTAACAGAGGGTATATACAAATATTTCTGTTTCCTTTTCCGCTTTTACTGTAATAACTTTAAATATAAACAATGGATGGCTGGCATTGCTTATACTCGTTATTTGAATTCTTTCTTCAACGCAAACATAGCTTCTAAATTATTACATAAAGCTCGGAGGTTGACTTATTTTATCGACAGTTTATTTATCTAGCTTATGTATTTGGCTTATATTTCAATTTCAACTCCTATCAGTAATATCCAAAAGAATTAAGAAAGCGAGAATAGTAATATCTGTTGTGGAATTCTTCTTAATTAGACAAAATCATTTGGAATTCATCCAATAACAATCGTTTCATATTTCTAATAAACAAAAGCAAATAAAAACATATTTCTGTTTTTTATATATTCAGATATCTGCATCTCTCTATCTATTATATGTTTGTGTTCCTTATATAATGTGATATGACTTCCAGTCAGATCGCGAAAATCGTACAAATCCATGCATCTGTCAGGTCTTTTAACAAGCAAAGGTAATTAGAAACATCATGTTTCCTTTTGGATTCTGTCCACGAAATTTTCAGCATCAATATGTTTTGTGCCTGAATGGAGCCACCACGGAATCTCTTTTCAACAAAGAGTGTCGTTGGCCAGATCTGTTGAAGGGGAGTACAAAGATAATTTCTCCTAACCTTAAGAAAGAAGAAAATAATATTTTATCTAAATCCGCAATTACAGTATTATATGACATTATACAATATTATATAATATTATTCAGTATAGTACAATATTATTTAATGTGGTATAATATTATACAGTATTATATGACATTATCCAATTTTATGAAAAAAATACAGTATTGAAAAAGTCTTAAGTTTTACACTGTTTCAATATTTTGAAAATATTATACAATATTACTTTTTCGAATTTTATGATATAAGACAATATCATGTGCTACGTGGGTAAGGTAGCAAAACCTTCCATCGAACATTTGCACTACAGTCCAAGACAACTCAAGAATGTTATACAGTGGAAGCTATGGATGGTATTCTTCCGACGAGTGAAATAGTCCTGCAATTATCCTAATGTATTTTAAAAGCAATTGACATATTTCAACAGAATTTTGCTTTAAATAATAACAAAAACCGATATTCTCTGCAATAAAAATCTATATTCATAACGTATGTTATTTAATTTCATAAATTTTTTTCCCGCCTTACGTCTGAAATTACGTCAATTCCAAAACGACCTTGCGCATTGGGGGGGGGGGGAAGGGTTTTTTTTTTTTGGGTTTGGGGTTCCCATTTTGGAGTCTCTCTTGGTGCTCGCGTGATTATGGTTACTCAGAAAACGTAACAGAATTTATTGGTCTTAATTAATTTCTTTTTATCATTTTTATATGGTAGCAACTTCTAAAATATCGCTGCTTTTGAAATTATTTATTGATATTATCTTTTTTCAGTATTTGTATCAATTTTTGTACATATATATACAGTGGCGAATCCAAGGGTGCTATCGGGCTACGCCTCCCATCCCCAGAGCCAAGCTAGAATTCTTGATATCATGTAAAATCATTACAACTGTTTTTTTTTCCTTAATTTCCCTCTTTAAAAAAATAATAAAAACGTTTCAACATTGCTTTCTGACTTGACAGGCTCGAAAATTTTCCTATTTTTGTAGTCATTCCACTTGTAATTGTAAGCTTTGACGCGGCTTTGAAGACATATTTTGGCTAGTTATTTCATTGTAATTTTTATTAAAAATCTTCTGTTGATGCAATCACTTGAGGCTGTTGCTTTCGTACGCTTAAAGATGTATTGTCCTCGTTTTTGTCTAAATTTGCTGTTTTTTGTCTTTACTTTTTTCTTTCTTTTTGTTTCATTTTAATTTTTGTTTAGTTTATCTAATTTTTGCTTCTGTATTATATTATAAGTAGCTGCATTTGCGCCTTTATATATAATACTATGAATTTTTATTATTTAATTAATTTAATCAATTTACAAATTTGTTAATGTATTACAGTAATTTTTATTAAGTTATAGAAAGTATTGTAGTGTTCTTCGATTATTATTCGAGAATTATTCATTGTAAATATTTTAGTTTTTTTTATTAAATTTCCTTTTAATTATTAAAAAAATTTTGCATCCTTTATTTCAAGATAAAAACATGAAAGCATGGTTGGTGTAATCAATTCTTTTTTGTATAGAATCTTCAGCTGCATACAATTTTAAATATACTGTCAAGTGTCTACTATTGATATTTCTCAGGTTTCCTTTAATTAATAATGCACAAATTATGTACTTAAAAACAATGTATTAGTAAAAAAATCGATCCAAGCAATTTTCTCTTTTTTCTTTGAGAACGAATCGTTGGCGCACACGAAGCAACGAAAATCTACTTCTAGTTGTTGGCGAATTCTAATAAAAAGTAACCCCAAAACGCGTAGAAACACCAACTACGTCATTCATCGGTGCAGCGCCGGAAGCATACCGTAATCTCTGTTAGCTTCTTGGCCTGTCTTTGAGTATATCTTATGACAGATTTAAATTTAACTCGTCACAAGATAAGCAGGAAAAATTTAGTCAGAAATAAAACAAGAATTCATTTGAAAAATATTGGTATTTCGCGTCTCATAAACGGATATTAGATGTTCCTTTTTATTTTCTTGCCTCGAGCTAAACAAAGAAAAGCGAAAAAAGATGACAAATGCAGGAAAAAAGGAAAAGTAAAATTCAGAATGCGATATAACTCTGACAGAGAACTGTGCAAAACAACCCGGGGCGTGTCTTCAGACAGGGCAACCACAGCCTGTCATCAAACTTGGAGAAAATATTGAGAATTGAAAGAAGGAATATTGCACGGCTGAACCAACCCCCCGATCCTTTTTCCCCCACCCCCCCCCCCCCGAAAAAAAAATCTTTGCTACGGATGAAACCGATTTTTAAATCTTTCATTAAAGAAGAATGACTGAAAACACAAATGTAAAATGGCGCAGAGAAGAAAAGCAAAAATCAAATGTGGAGGAAGTTTTGAGCAATTTCGTTGCCTCCGGGGATTAGAAGCAAAAATGTGTGATCCGGAACAGAAGAAAAACGTGTCCGGCATTCCCAATTCCGGAAAATGCATCTAGTTCTAAATTTAAGTTTCTAATGGTACGATAGTCGAAATAGTCTTCAAACTTAGCTGTTTTGAAGAATTTATTTTTGATTCCGTTATTTTTCTCTTTCTGTTGCTTGTTTCTCAGGATGTGAATCTTACCACCCACCTTCCTTTTTATTCCAGGGAACGACTAATTTTGTGGAACTTTGGATCATAGAGGCGGAAACAAATGGTGTGGAATGACTCTTTATAAATTTCCCCTCTCCTTTTTCTCGAGCACACTTCGCTTTATAAAAAAGATTTTTATTAGTTAAATAATGGCAAGTGTGGCGGAAACAGAAACTGTCTAAAAACACTTCAAAATGTAAAAATTATAAGTTTTTATTTTCGAAAGTATTATTTATAGATTTTTATACAATCTTTATTAATTTTGTCTTTAAATTTGTGCTACTTTATGAAAGCATACTATAGCAAAAGCATATTAAAACAAGTTTATGATAGCTCAAATTATGTTATCACCTCTTTCTTCCCTTTTTAGCGAATCTTCCCTTTTTTACTACAGACATTCTTTTGTGAAATAAACGGAAATAATTTAAATTAAATGTGAAAT
Source organism: Araneus ventricosus (assembly GCA_013235015.1). NCBI lineage: Eukaryota > Metazoa > Arthropoda > Arachnida > Araneae > Araneidae > Araneus > Araneus ventricosus. Next base: position 4,667 of record BGPR01044544.1, on the reverse strand, counting down.
TCTTTTAAACTATGTTTTCATGTAAGTAGCTGATTTAAGAGTTTTCTCTGAATAAAATTGGGATTTGTATTTCCCTCTCTTTCCAAAAGTAAAATTGTATACATATTCTAATTTCTTCCCCGCTAAATGTTCACTTTAAAACGTTCCACGATATCAAATAAATGTATGCAAATTTTCCTAAATACATTATTTGGAAGTCGTTTTAAAGTGGGCTAATAAAACGAACACGAAAAATTATCATTTTATGACAGTTCATCTCCAAAGAGAGTCTGAGTTACCTTTACTGAAATGAAAAACATTATTGTTTTTATTATATTCAACAAAATTTAAGACTCACGAAGTTTATTTTAACGACAAATATTGGCGACGAATCCTTTGTGGATAAATTACTATCGATTCCATTATTTTGCCGTAAATGTTATTTTAAAGGGATTTTATCTGGAAATGCGTACAATTAGGTATGCAGGAAAATACGCGTTCTGCAATAGCACACATGGAAAATAATCCCAAACAGCGAAAACATTTCACTTTCGCTTCTTGTTGAAGTAAATAAAACTGTTATTGCTTGTTTACTCATCGATAGTTGTGGGATTTACATAAAAAAGTTAAATAGACATTTTTTTGTGTATTTGGATCCGAAATTGGATGAGATGAAATATGTATACATGTTCATTTAATATATGTACTAGAATAAACATTTCTGAGAACTCCTTTTGTTATACTAATAGTGTAGTAATAAATAGGTCTAGTTCCTCGGTTTTATAACAGCGGAATGTTATATTTTTAGAATTCATATGAACAATTATCTTTAGAAGGCGATTGTAATGTGTGTAGTGAAGATTATATCTTTTTATATAGTATACAGAATAACATCATGTAAACAGAAGACGGGAATGATGAATTTCCAAAGGAAAATTATGTTTATCACTGTTTGGTATAGACAAATTACGATGCATGATAGGTAACAGAGAGTATATGCACATCTTTTTATCTACTTTTCCGCTTTTTCTGTAATAAATTTAAATATAAGCAATGGATGGCTGGTGATTGCTTATACTCGTTATTTGAATTCTCTTTCTTCAACGCAAACATAGCTTCTAAATTATTACATAAAGCTCGGAGGTTGACTTATTTTATCGCCAGTTTATTTATCTAGCTTATGTATTTGGCTCATAATTGAATTTCAACTCCTATCAGTAATATCCAAAAGAATTAAGAAAGCGAGAAAAGTAATATCTGTTGTGAGATTCTTCTTAATTAGACAAAAACATTTGGAATTCATCCAATAACAATCGTTTCATATTTCTAATAAACAAAAGCAAATAAAAACATATTTATGTTCTTTATATAATCAGATATCTGCATCTCTCTATCTATTATATGCCTGTGTTCCTTAAATAAAGTGATATAACCTCAAGTCAGATGACAAAAATCATACAAATCCATGCATCTGTCAGCTCTTTTATCAAGCAAAGGTAATTTAAAACATCATATTTCGTTTGGATTCTTTCCGCGAAATTTTCAGCATCAATATGTTTTGTGCCTGAATGGGGCCACCACGGAATACCTTTTTAACAAAGAGTGTTGTTGGCCAGATCTGTTTAAGAGTGCAAAGATAATTTTTCCTAATCTTAAGAAAGAAGAAAATAATATTTTATCTAAATTCGTAATTACAGTATTATATGACATTATACAATATTATATAATATTATTCAGTATAGTACAATATTATTTAATGTGGTATAATATTATACAGTATTATATGACATTATCCAATATTATGAAAAAACATTGTACAGTAGTGAAAAAGTCTTACGTTTTACACTGTTTCAATATTGGGAAAAATATTGTACAATATTACTTTTTCGAATTTTATGATATAAGACAATATCATGCGCTATTTGGGTAAGGTACCAAAACCTACCATCGAACATTTGCACTATCTCATGACGGGTTTAAATTTAATTCGTCACAAGATAAACAGGAACGATTTAGTCAGGAATAAAACAAGAATCCGTATGAAAAATATTGGTATTTCGCGTCTCATAAACGGATATTAGATGTTCCTTTTTTCCTCCCTTTTTATTTTCTTGCCTCGAGCTAAAAAATAGAAACGCGAAAAAAGATGACAAATACAGGAAAGAAGGAAAAGTAAAATTCAGAATGCGATATAACTCTGACAGACAACTGCGCAAAACAACCCGGGGCCTGTCTTCAGATAGGGCAACCACAGTCTGTCATCAAACTGGAAGAAAATCTTGAGAATTGAGAGAAGGAATATTGAACGGCTGAACCCACCCCCTGCTCCCTTTTTTCCCAAACCCCCCCCCCCCCCCCTTTCACCCAAAAAATTCTTTCCTATAGATGAAATCGATTTTTAAATCTTTCATTAAAGAAGAATGACTAAAAACACAAATGTAAAATGGAGCAGAGAAGAAAAGCAATAATTAAATGTGGAGGAAGTTATGAGCAATTCCGTTGCCTCCGGGGATTGGAAGCAAAAATGTGTGATCCGGAACAGAAGGAAAACGTGCCCCGCATTCCCAATTCCGGAAAATGCATCTAGTTCGAAATTTAAAATTTTCTACTGGTACGATAGTCGAAATAATCTTCAAACTTAGCTGCTTTTAAGAATTTATTTTTGATTTCGTTATTTTTCTCTTTCTGTTCCTTGTTTCTCAGGATGTGAATCTTACCACCCACCTTCCTTTTTATTACAGGGAACGACTAATTGTGTTGAATTTAGGATCACAGAGGCGGAAAGAAATGGGTAAGGAATGACCCTATATAAATTTCCCGCTCCCTTTTTTCAGAGCACGCTTTATAATGAGGATATTTATTTGGTGGTAAACAATGGTGAACCTCGAGGAAACAGAAACTACTAAAAACACTTCAAAATGAGAAAATAATAATTGTTCTTTTCAGAGGTGTTATTTATAGGCTTTCTATGCAGGCTGTATTAATTTTGTCTCTATATTTGAGTTACACTCTGAGAGTACCTTGTTCCAGCAGTAACCTTAACCAGCTTACCCTAAGTATAGGGTGACAATTATTGAGCTATATAAAGAAAAACCTTGATAACTTTTGAACCGTGGGCGAGATTCAGTTAAAACTTGGCGGTTGAGTGCAGTGCATTTTTGGATTTTTTTTCAGCATGCGCACTCTTATTGTTGTTCATTTTACGTTGAAAATGTCGAAATACAGCGTTCCTGAGCGTATATCGATGGTCAAGGCGTACTATCCGAGCAATAACAGCCCGATTGCGGCTGAAAGGAAATTTGCGACCGAGTACTAACTGAATACAACCAGTCCAAGTGATATAGCAATCAAAAGTGTGATTCAAAAGTTCGAGAGAAATGGTAGTGCCGATATCTCGACATTTCAGCGATTTTTGCAGAATTTTGCTCTTCGTCTGCGCCACATCATAGCCACTGATGGCAAGCATATCGAACATGTCATAAACTAAATCCTAATATCTGTAGTCAGAACAATATTAAATTAGATCTAGAGACAGAATGTAATTGTATTAGATGAAATAAGTATTTCAAAAACAAGTGTGAATAAATACTCAAATGAATACTTACAGTAAATATCCAAATATATTTACAACAAATTAGGAGCTACGCGCATTTCAGCAAAAAAAAAGTAAAATTTAATCAATATGAAAATTTATGTCTTCAACGATGAAATTTTAAAGGAGAATTTTAAATGTCATCTGAAACATTAGAAATCAGTTCAGCCTCACATTTACATCAAGTTACAAGTAAGCAATTAATTTTAATTTTAAATATTGCCGAATTTCGCAGTATTAGTTTTATATTCTTAAATAAAATGATTTTTTCATTAAATTCGTATTAAAATTCGTTGAAAAATCCTTATTAAAATACATTGAAAAATGACTTTAGATTCAAAAACTTTATTGTTGTTAAATGAAAAGTGAATACAAAAACCAGAAAAATTAAAAGTTTTTAAAAAAGATTGAACTGAAATGCAATCATGAAATTCTAAACTTTCTAGGCAAGCGTTTTTCCTCTAATATTAAAAAGCATTTTAATTCGACCTAAACTTTCAGAGAATGACTAGTAGTTTTTTCTAAATGTTTCTTTCTATTTGTTTTAAATTATTTCTAAAAGATTAACAAATAAATATGGAATTTTAGGAGCAGGACAGAAAAAAGGATCTGTGAACTTCTGACTGTATTATCTGTAAAAAGCATATTTCCCGAAGAAACATGTAATATGAAAAAAAAATATTTCATTGAATAAATTTCAAAAATAAATATCACACTTATATTATGCTCTTTGTAATACATTTTTAGCTATGTGACTGCTAATGGTAATGATAATATATTTGTTTTACGTGTATCGAACTTCTTACATTTTATAATTTAATTCGAATTTCTACATTCAGATGATTATGGATCCTATATAACGTGACATTGTAACTTGCCCTCTGATAATAAATGGAATAATATTTTCATTTGGTATAATTAAAGATTCATATTTAATAGAAAATTCGCTTATAAATATTTAAGACAGTAAAAAGATTTTTAAAACAGTCGATCACATTAAATTAGATTAATCTAATCTAATTAATGTGCTCGCCTACTTACTATCCTATTGTAATAAAGGAAGAAGAGTATATTAATGAACATTATTCAATATATT
>BGPR01044543.1:0-12581 GCA_013235015.1 Araneus ventricosus | reverse complement strand
GATTAATTCCCGAAAATCCAAAGCTATCGACAGAAAGGTTTTGTAACTGAATTCGATTAGCGAAATGCTTTTTACTGCTATTAGTCATTTTAAAGAGATAAATTCTTTCTTGCGGAAAAACATTTACCATTGTTCAGTTCGCCTCTATAAAGAGCTTCTATTTAAATTTTTCATTGAATCTGTTTTAAAGGATTTAAATGACAAACTTTTTTTAATAATCGTTATGATGAGTATTTGTTCTGGAAGTCCGCTTCTGCAGAGAAAAGTCAAATAATTTTCATGATGTTATCAGTTAAAGAAATTAGATTTTTAAACACATTAACCATTTAAAAAATTTATCATTTTTCCGTTCGCCTCTATGTTTCAATCTTTCATTGAATCCGTTTTAAATTATTTAAATGATATAAAGTTTTTTAATAATCGTTATATTCCAATGAGATTTTTGTTCTGGAAGTCACCTTCTGTAGAGAAAACTGATATCATTTTCATCATTTTATGAATAAAAGAAATTAGATTTTTAAACACATTAACCATTTAAAAACATTTACCATTTTTCAATTGGCCTCTATAAAGAGTTTTTATTTTAATCTTTCATTGAATCCGTTTTAAAGGATTTAAATAAAATAAATTTATTATTAATCGTTATGTTCCAATGAGATTTTTATTCTGGAAATTAGCTTCGGCAGAGAAAACTCATATCATTTTCATCATCTTATCAATAAAAGAAATTATATTTTTAAAATTTTCTTTACTTTCGTTTCATAATCATATTTCATTGCAAATTATGTATCATTTGTGTATGAAGTAAAATTGCAATGCTTTAATTAACTTAAAAATTTTCAATATGTTTTCTAATTATCAGTAATGAATATCATTTCTTTATTAGAGCAGCATTTAAGCTCCTTTATTTTTTCTTTTAAGCTTTACTATGCTTGTTAATATCTATTACGATAATATAACGAACACGCCATTTCAAAGTCACCATTTGCATTGCTATATATATTAATTTTCCAGTTGAATGTAAAAAACTTTTTTCTAATCAATACAATGTGCACATATATTTTTCTTCGCTATACTCGTTTTCTTTCCTTCTTCTTTGATTCCTCGAAATGCATTGTTTCAGAAACCAGATATTTTAAAACGTAAAGAAAAAGTATCTCTGAAATGAAGAAGCATGGAAGGTGCAGTAATCGAAGAGCTTCCGTTTCTCTTCAACCCATCGGCGAATTTGAGTTTGAAATTAGCGGAAGAATGGCGAAAAAAATATCGTCTGCAAGTAGAAGAAAAAACCTAATTAAAACCGTAATCTGGCAACGAAAAAGAGAGTGCTGAAAATGCCTTATTTTAATGAGTCGCTCTTTGATGAATAAAATACAGCTAATTACGAGGCTGTTGTTTTTCCATTGGCCATGCTCTTTGATGAATAAAATACAGCTAATTACGAGGCTGTTGTTTTTCCATTGGCCATGCTCGGAACGGATGTCATAAACAATGAGAAAAATGTGAGTGAAAAAATGTATCGGGCACTAAAACGCTGTGAAAGATAAGTGAAATGGAGGAAAATGAAATGAATCATTAGGGCTGAATGAATAAGACGGATTAAGTTTAAGCGGAATTTTACAAATTCTTTTCAATCTTGTTGCCTCGAAGACCAAAACACAGAACTGATCAGTCAGGATTAATTAACAGATTTGCCTTTGGCTTTCCAGAAAACGGAAGCAATAAACTCCTTTGAGTGATGGACAGATATGAAGATGCGCAATTACTGCAAGTCATATTTTTGCAGGGTTTTTTCCTGAATTGCTAAGAGAAACGAGCAGTTGAAAGGAATGATGCTTCACACTTAATTTAAAAAGATGCGACATGAAAAGACATTATAGAGATTTTCTGTAGATATATATCAGTAAATTCAGTATGCATAAATGACCAAAAGTATCCGGATACTTTAAGATTTTCAAATGTTTTAGAATTTCTCCGGAAAGGATTAACTGACTACCCTTAAATTTCTACCATGTCAAGAATGGACTATAACTCACATTTTAAATTTAAGATTCGGTACTGAGGGCAATTAGGGGACCGTCTACAAACTGATGAAGACAAAACAGTTTTTGGCCACCCCGCTTCATGGAATACTGATAACAAGATGAAACTTTCAGAAATGGTTATGTTTAATGTGCATAATAGTTTCAGAAATTTTCTTAAACACAGATAAAATATTTGGGAAGATATAAAGGTTTTCTTAAAACAACCCAAATTTTGCCGGTTGTTTTTGCTTATAACATGCAGAATATAGTGTTATATTATGAGACACTTACAGAAAAAAATGTCTATATGTTAGAGAAGCATTTTGAAAAATTTGGAATAAAAATTTTAATTATTACAGGAAATATGAGCAGTTTTAGCAAATAATGTTTTACTGCTCATGCGCGAAACATAGGGAAAATTTTCTTTCACAACTTTAAAGCCAGATATATATGGCAATTTATGAAAAACATTGAGTTCAATATCGTTATTATTCAGAACGATAGCGGCATTACAAAGAGCAGAAATTTAGCTCCTATCGAAGGGAAGATAAATGATATGGGGTTGTACACAAATTGATATTTTTAAACTTATAATCTTTGAATAGTTATATTGAATTGTATAGTAATTAGAAATTTGCTAAATACCCATAAACACATGCAATATTTGTAACGAATGAAAAAATATACATTTGTAGAATTATTAAAATATTTTAAGAAGAGAAATTAATTAGATAAAATAATCGTTTGGCCATAAAAGAAATATATCTAAAAATATCGTTTGTCCATAAAATTGCAACAATATTTAACTTGTTAATAATCATGTATATAATATAATTAACGTAATAAAATTTTTGTTATTTATAGTGCCTAATTAGCTGCAATTTAAGTTATGCACTTAATTGATAAGTGTTCATAGGTATTCAGCAAATTCTAACCACTATTCAAAGATATAATTTTAGAAAACATCAATTTCTGTACAATCCCATATCATTTAGCTTCGCTTCGATAGGAGCTAAATTTCTGCTCTTTGTAATGCCGCTATCGTTCTGAATAATAACGATATTGAACTCAATGTTTTTCATAAATTGCCATATATATCTGGCTTTAAAGTTGTGAAAGAAAATTTTCCCTATGTTTCGCGCATGAGCAGTAAAACATTATTTGCTAAAACTGCTCATATTTCCTCTAATAATTAAAATTTTTAGTCCAAATTTTTCAAAATGCTTCTCTAACATATGGACATTTTTTTTTCTGTAAGTGTCTCATAATATAACAGAATATTCTGCATGTTATAATCAAAAACAACTGGCAAAATTTGGGTTGTTTTAAGAAAACCTTTATATCTTCCCAAATATTTTATCTGGGTTTAAGAAAATTTCTGAAACTATTATGCACATTAAACATAACCATTTCTGAAAGTTTCATCTTGTTATCAGTATTCCATGAAGCGGGGTGGCCAAAAACTGTTTTGTCTTCATCAGTTTGTAGACGGTCCCCTAATTGCCCTCAGTACCGAATCTTAAATCTCTTGTGCTCTTTTGATGCAAGTGAGGGGCGCGTTAATCTGGTAGAAGATTTGCGACTGATTACGTTTGTATTTTTGATTTCCCAAATTTTTCTCGATATTTCTTTTTATATACCTAGAATTTGTATTGCGCTCGACGGCGGGTTAAAATAAAACTCAAAAACTTGCTTTTACTGTAGGATTACATTTTACATATCAGAGAAGTAAGGATGCATAAAGTTCTTCATATTCTCATAGGTGTTCATACATAATTATTCTCTGTTACATATCAAGTTTCCGTGCTTTTTAATACAATTTCCAAAATTTTGGTTTCTGGACAAGAAAGTTGATGAACTTTAATAAAAAAGCAACTATAGAATTAGAATTGTTATTTCAGGGAATATGCAAACTACTTTTTTCTTGTAAAAATATGAAACAATTGTATAATTTTGTAAGATCTTAAATATCTTTCTAATTTTCTCATAAAAAGCATCGTTTTGAAACATAAGACTTCCAAAAATTTAGATCATTCCAGTCTTCGTACGGAGTAGCTTTGGATGGATATTCTGACATCAGCATCTCGCGCGTGTTATGTCACTTAAACTTTTAAATTTTGTTCCTGAAAACGATTGAACTTGTAACCGCCGACTTTTTTCGCAGGATGATGAGCATCGGAATGCATATTCTTCGGCGGTAAGATCTTTACATTCTTCTGTAGAAAGTTCAAATGTTTGCATTTATAAGACATACTGCCATAGATGACTCAATTCGATACATTAAGCCTTACTTTCAGAGACTAGAAGATTCTTTAAACGATTAAAGCTGGTTCCGCATGTCTGAAGGCGTCAATATGGATGAATCTTTAAACAGATCAAAGGGAAATTCTTTTCGAACTTTTTAATGTTATCGCATTCTTTTTCTCCTTGGTGATGCGAAGTATTTAAAAGTATTTTTGATTAAAAAATAAAAGAAAAGGAAGGATTCTCAAACCTTTTTCTACACCATTTTTTTATATTTTCTTGCTTTTTAAAAAACTAGTTTTTTAACATTGGAATGGAGTTCGTAATGCTTTTGCGTTTCCTGAAATTGTTTATGCATTATTGAATCAATACAATTAACAGCGATATTGCTAAAAATTTCAGAAGTATTTTCTTGTATTCCATTTCACAAATTTGATGTTTCTGTAGATCTACAAAGCACATGAAGAAAATTAGCAAGAGATCACTTGCACCAGGACGCATAAATGCGGCAATGATTATGAAGTTTGAATGATTCATGTGAAAAAGAGCTAGACATCTACTAATTTTTGATGCAAATTTTAATGAGAGAAGTAAGGAATTTGAATTTTTTATTATAGTATAGTGTAGAGTATTCTTTTGGTCAATTAAATTACGTATTAAAGTATTAATTATTCAGGTTTTTTTTCAAAGGTAGGTTTTGGGCAAACTTTTGCTATTTTGCCTTTTTTAAATTTCTTTCGTAGAAAAAATAATATGACACTCAAAAATGGTTCATAATACTTTGAAGTAAAAAATATTGATACACATGGCACTATTCTTGGGCATCATGATCTTGAAAAGAATATAAAAAAAGAACACCTAAAATGTGAAGTTCTCTGAATTCAGGAAAATAAATTAAATATATTTAATATTTGATGCATTAGTCTTAAACCAACATTTCACAGTTATATGTTTCAGCGTTATGTCAATTTGAATCAATATTCCAAATTTATAATCAAAATTAAACAAAGCAAAGGAAAACAGATATTTAAGAAGTTTCACTTTTACAATACTAAAAAAGTCTTATAAAAATTAATGAACGAGTGAATATTAAAACTTTGTGTCAATCTTTGTTTGATAAATTACGTGTAAAATATAGCGATAAAATTAATTGTGTCTTTCAATAATTAGTTAGATTCCTTATAGGAATACTACATACGGGAATTATTCTAATGAAACGAATTTGGAAAAATTATGCAGATCTTTGCCGACAGGAATACTACATATGGGAATTATTCTTATGAAACATCTTTTGGAACAGTTATGCAGATCATTGCCGATATGAATACAACCTATTGCAATGATTCGTATGAAACGTCTTTTGGAAAAATTCTTCAGATCTTCGCCGACAGGAATATTACCAATTGTAATGATTCTTATAAAATGTCTATTGGAAAAGTTCTGCAGATCTTTGCCGATGGGAATTCCACTATTGCCTTGATTCTTGTGAAACGTCTTTTGGAAAGGTTCTGCAAATCTTTGCCGATAGGAATACTACCTATTGCAATGATTCTTATGAAACGTCTTTTGAAAAGTTCTCTACATTTTTGCCGATAGGAATGCTACCTATTTCAATGATTCGTATGAAACGTCTTTTAGAAACGTTCTGCAGATCTTTTCCGATAGGAATACTACCTATTTCAATGATTCTTATGAAAGGTCTTTTGGAAAAGTTCTGCAGATCTTTTCCGATAGGAATACTACCTATAGCGATGATTCTTATTGAACGTCTTTTGGAAAAGTTCTACAGATCTTTGCCGATAGGAATGCTACCTATTGCAATGATTCTTATGAAAGGTCTTTTGGAAAAGTTCTGCAGATCTTTTCCGATAGGAATACTACCTATAGCAATGATTCTTATTGAACGTCTTTTGGAAAAGTTCTACAGATCTTTGCCGATAGGAATGCTACCTATTGCAATGATTCTTTTGAAAGGTCTTTTGGAAAAGTTCTGCAGATCTTTTCCGATAGGAATACTACCTATTGCAATGATTCTTATGAAACGTCTTTTGGAATAGTTCTGCAGATCTTTGCCGATAGGAATATTACCAATTGTAATGAGTCTTATGGAAGGTCTTTTTGAAAAGTTCTGCAGATCTTTGCCGATAGGAATTCTACCTATTGCAATGATTCCTATGAAACGCTTTTTGGAAAAGTTTTGCAGATATTTGCCGATAGGAATACTACCTATTGCATTGATTCTTATGAAACGCTTTTTGGAAAAGTTCTGAATATCTTTGCTGATCATGGCCCTAGGTCCCAAAATCACCCCTCGTTCACCTAACTTTTCTATCTAAGTTCTTTGACAATGATATTTGCTTAGAAATTCTGGGTTAAAAGTGATTTTCCACCCTCTCCCCAATTAAACTGTCTTTTTACCCATGCATGGGACATCTTGCAAAGTTCATTAGCTGAATTCTCTTCCACCCTGTTTTGTCTTTATAGTTCAATCCTTTATAATATTGGGGGATCAAATGTTCTTTTCCTTACATCTCCGGATGCCACAGTGGCCTAGTGGTAAGGTTTCAGCCACGGAAACAAATTCGAAACCCGATTCCACTGAAGATCCGTCGTGTATTGGGTCTATTGCACGTTAAATCATACATAAGAGGTCAAAAGACCTTCAGCTGGTGTGGTGTGGAAGATTGGAGGGGTGGTTCAGGTGTCGTCTTCGCATCTGACCTCGGTTTAAACTTACGAGGTCCGTCGTAAAATAGCCCTCGTGTTGCTTCAAAACGGGACTGTAATATAACTAAACTAAACCTTGTAGCTACGGACAAAAGGAATTTACCTTCGATCTTGCCTCCAGGAATTTGTTTTTGGTACTTGTGATTTAAAAAACGTAATCACTTATCAATGGCGAGGCCTTTAAAAATAAATAAAATTTTTTTCAGAAGTTCCTTTTATTTTTTAACCAATTTTATGAAATTTTTACTTTGTTAGATGAAATTTAATATGAATTTTTTAATACATTAACTATTTTTATTTAATATGTTTATTTATTTCATTTTCAAAGAAGTAATTATTAGTTTTCAATTTCATCGCATACATTTCGTGTCCTTCGTTTTATTAGCATGGTAAATAAATTAAAATAATTTACTTAACTTTTTTGTATAAAAGAGTAAAACTAGGATTAATTAAAAAATATATTCATTAGAGTCTTAAATTTCTTCTTTTTTAATTACTATGTTAAATGCTTTTTTAATGAAGCTGTCTTCCAAAGAAAAATTCATTACTCGTCTACTTACATTCGAATTTTTTATACAAGGTATTTGTTTACTTCAGAAACGAAAGATACATGTTATTAAAAATTTTGAAATTATATGAAGATAAAAGAAAGTGTTAAAAATCTTTTTCTTCGTTATTCGTCTTCTTACATTCGAATTTTTTGTGCGAGGTACTTGTTTACTACAAAAACGAAAGATACATGTTATTAAAGCTTTTGAAATTATATGAAGATAGAAGAAGGCATTAAAAATCTTTTTCTTTTAGTTGAATTTCATATTAAGAAAAAATGTCATTATTCCCAATATCATTGTTTTTGAATTTTTGGTGCAATATTAGTTAACTTATTATTTATTTATTTATTTAATTACTTCTAGAATTTTAATTTTTTTTATTGGTAGCGCTGAGGTAACAACAACATATTCTCCCATCAAAAGAAATACGGATGAACTAAAGAAAATTTTTTCTAACTGTCATACGTTCAATAGATCTCATGTTAAACTACTTTTGAAATACAATTTTTACATTTTTTTATGTTTCACACTAATCTTTAGTATAAATGTCATTTTTATTCTTTCGAAACGCAAAGAAATTGCAAAATTTCCCTTAAATTCTTAGTAAATAAATTTTTCTTAGATGTTTGATGATTATCATCCATAGGAAGTCCTGTGAAACACTGAATACAAAGGTCTGTAGAGAATTGATTATTCTAAAGAATATGTTAATCATTTGGTTGGTTACTCTAAAAAATAGTTATGGAAATTAAATCAATTGTAGAGAAACAAAATTAGATAATCAGTTAAAAAATAATATCTGTTGTAAACAACGATTAAAAAGATGTAGAAATTGAAATTTATAGCAGATGATTTTGTTAAGACATCTCGTTCAGTTAAAATTTAATTTTGAATCAAAAGCAAACGATTGTGTTTCTTTGATAAATTTATCTTTACTAGATCGGAAATTGGCAACAAAAAAATTAGTTGTTGTTAAAAATCTTTTATGGAATGCAGCGTTGTCAAATGATAGAATGAAGTCGTTTTTGGAGTGAGTTTTTAAGTTAGGGTTGACTTTGTTTTCATCAATTATACCTAAAGTTCCATCAAAATGGCGTGTCTGAAGTATTGTAAAATATCTATTGTAAGTGATGGAAAATGTTTATTTAGGGCGACATAATTCTGTATTTATGGATCTGACGACTTTCATGCAGAAATTCGTAAGAAAGGTAAACAAAACATTTTAAATCGATGGGTTTTAATTCAAATATTTTATCATTTTAAAGGAAGCTCTTGCCTACAAAGAATATGAAATCTACTAAAGTTTTATAGTCTGTTCCATTGATCTTCATGCAGTATTTAAAACTGAAAAAGTAGTGGCTGAGAGCCGCGAAGTGGCAGGGATAGTGTTAGCAAAGTGGGTGCTGGCCGTGAGAGGGGCTAGTTTAAAATAAATTTGCAAAACCATCAGACAGTACCCCAACCCCAACCACTGGAAAAATTTTATTTCATATGAAAGTTTATGACCCTAGATATGTCATAAATAGCCTCCTTCCACCCATCAAACGTTATATATACCTTATATATAACTTATTTATACCGCAAACTTTAACTTTTCAGAGTTCCTTGGCTTCTATAACCTCCAATTCGCAAATTTATTTCGCCAAGGCAAGAAAAGCCACAGGCTATTAATATTACTGTTAAACAACTGGTCGCCGATAGAAGCTAATGTTTTATAAGTTCAAAACGAAAGATTTTGAACAGAAAAATCTAAAACAAAACATCACGCTCTTTTAACAGAAAGTTGTTACAAAACGGGACAAGAATAATGGGTAAGAAAAAGGACTCTAACCCATTTTAATTAATTCTTCAGCATTGAAAAGATTGAGGAGGGAAAAAAACAGTTATTTCCGAAGGAATTAATTAGTTAAGATTTGCCTGAAGAAAAATATTTCAAAAGGTATTTAATTATTTTTGTTAATTATTTCTGTGCAGAATTCAATTACCGTAGGTTGTTAAAAGATTTAATTCTATTCGAATATTTTTCTGTTTCAAACCATACTTTTTTGTTATTACCATTAGGTATTGATATTTCTGTAACTAAATATTTGAAATCTATTAAGAAATATTTTAGCTATGCAATCAAAGTTTTTCAGAAGACTTCAAGTAACAAAAAGTTGAAGTCATTCATGAGAATAAATTTTCCATTTAATATGATTTGAACTTTTATAGAAATTGTAATGAATAAGCTATTAATTATGTAATAACGTTTTAGTGATATAGAGTCGCGGGAAAGAAAGCATCCACACAGCATTATTTCGCCACTAATCATTTTATCTTAAACACAAAAGGTACTAATTTTCAGGAAATAACGTCTACTAATTGATTCCATGCCTAAACAGTTCAAAAGGGGTCGTTTACATATTTATACTTGCACTAACTTCAAAATTTCCAAAGGAAACGCATATTTTTCTTAAAATAATTCGAATCTATATACACATTTATGCCGGAATACCAAGTTTCATCATCCCAGCATTTTTTGGTTTCGGGATTATAAGCAAATGAAATTTTGAAATTCTAATGTTAAAGTAAAATTTTGAATTTTTATTCATATCTTGAGAAATAATGTAACTATCTGCATAGAATTTTTTATGTAGTATTATGAATTATTCTGCAAATTTTACACTGTTACTTTTTATTTTAAAATAATTTTGAGTACATGAAATACTTCATCAAAATTGATGTTAAAAATTTTTTGAATAACAAAACTTATAAATTTTAACAGCAATTGAAGCAGGTTGCCATTTTGTAAGCCTATGCAAAATTTCAGCATATTCGTACGAGAAGTTTTGAAGTTACATTAAATTTTCAGTTTCGCTGTGAAACGATGCACTTAAGGGGGGCGTCTTATATTTCGAAATCGTTTTTATTACTAAATATAATCAATACACCACTTTATTTTTCAAACTTAAATATACAAAAAAAATTTTAACTATTTATGTATTATTAAAACTTTATAAATTAAAGTGGTGTAACATTAATCGATTTATTTTTTACGCATCAAGTTTTACCGTTTGTAAAATATAGATCATTACTTTGAAAATAACATTTAAAGTGCGAAATAATTTAGAATGCTTCTGCCGATAAAGGCAAGCAGAGAACTTTAGTATGTAAATGTGGAGACGACCCCTTTTATGTCGAGAACAAGAAATTTCAAATACCTTCCAATCTATTAATGATATATTAACCAAACTTAATATCCTGGAGTATTTATTCATGAGAAATTTATTTATTGCATCAAAAAGGGATGTTGCCATTGAGAATTTTGATGTTAGTGCCATTTTGAATATGTAGACGATCCCTCGAGAGAATTTCAACCTCAGAATCTTTTAGTATACGTTATTCCCTGTGAAACGGTATCTTTAGTTTTAAAAAGCAACGATTAACGAGGGAATAATGCTTGGTGGATATTTTTTTCCGCGTCTGTAGATATAAATTAAATAGCTCTATGATATTTAATTTGAATTTTTGAAAGAAATCTCATTTATTACTACTGAATTATTCTGAAAAATTTCGTGGCACCATTAAAATTTATCATAAAATAAAATTTTAATATTTTATCATGTAGTTAGAATACAGCGTAATGGTCTGATTATTAAACCAATGAATAGTTGTTTGATATGCTTGAGTAAATATTTCAATAAAAATATTTCTAAAAATGTGTACATACTTTAAATTATTATAAATCTTTCATTAGAGTCTAACATTTTGATATGTTATTTGAAAAGAGAGACACATAAGGAATTACTATTTTAGTAATATAAAATTTCCTACTTCACATAATTATTCATTCGTGTTTTCTTTCCTTGCTGCAAGCTTCATAAAATTTTGATGTAATAGCAAAATTTCAATTCATTATAACACGATTTCAAAGACTAGAATGTAAAATTAAGAATAACTCAAAGTACAGAAGCAGTTTTAAATATATTTTTATTGAAATATTTACTTAAACATTTCAAACAGCAATTTATGCGTTCCAGTCTATAAAGTCAAAAGTATATGAGAAACTATTAAAATTAATTGGATAAGTTTAAATTGCTAACGTTCCAGCTGGTGCGGCCTCTATACCAATATGAAATTAATTGGATATGTTTAAATTGCTAACCTTCCAGCTGGCGCGCCCTCTATACCAATATGAAAGGTCACGTGTATTTCTTACATACGCTATTATAAAATATCAGTTTTTAAGTGGATAATTATAAAAATTATTTGTAATTGTGTAAGTGTTAATAAATGCAATTATTTTGAACAATTTTTATTTAAAAAGGAATGGAAACAATACCCACACGGCATACACATACGGAGTAAGATTAATTTTTGATTTTTTTTCTTGATATTATCTTGTTATGGTAAACTTGACTTGACGAATTTGCAACAAACCTCCTGTAAAGTAAGATAGCATAATCGACCATCCCACTTGCAGAACAAGTTTGCTGCGAAGTTGATAAGTCACACTTACACACCACGATTGAAAAACAAGTTTTTGATCTTTGTCTCTGTTTTAAAATACATCCGATTTTTAATAGCATCTCCTAGATCATCCTTTTTTTATTAATTCAATAAATCAATGATAATTTGAAAAAAACTAACTAGGTCTTTTAATAAAAAAAATTACGTTTGAAAATTATTCATCTTTTCACTAAATATAGAACTCGCACTTTAAAGAAAACTATACATCCCCTTTTTCTTAATGTTGAAATTAAACTTAAAAAACAGTCCATGTTTGTTGAAAAATCATAACTTATTTTGTGTCCCATATTTAAAAAAAAAATTACTTTTGAACCCTAATTTCATAATTTATTCCAGTAGCAATACGTAGTTATTAGCGAAATTCGATCTCTCTTTAACTTCAAATCATATTCTCAACTCAAAATTTTAACAATTGATGAAACCAAGGGGTCTATTCTGGTCCCGGCCGCATATTTACAAACCCTACCCTGATAGAACTGAGGCAGGAAATCAGTCGATATCATTGGCTACGAGGAGCAGTGACGTC